>LR812523.1:2764627-2938250 GCA_903798195.1 Danio kyathit | reverse complement strand
ATGTTATAACAGTAACCCTGTTTCTAAAGTATCTTTTAATCAGTGTATCTGTAAATGCCTACAGTGTGACAGTCTCCAAGTGAAGAACAAGAGATTTCATTATAACACTGTAATGTGTGTTTTGTGTGTGTGTGCAGGTTCCTCTGAGGCTCATTGAGAGTGTAGAGAGCAGAGACATGTTTCAGCTCCACATCATCTGCAAAGACTCGAAAGTAGTGAGGTAAACACACTCACACACACGCACATGTGCACACACATGCATGCTCTCATTTACACACACTCACAAATAGTCACATTCTCTCTTACACACACACAAGTAGTGTAACGGATCACAAATCTCAGGGTTCGGATCACACTGTAGTTTTTGAGTCACAGATCTGACTGTTTTTCAGTTCAGCAAAAAAGGGAGGAGAAAAATGTAATTTGCTTTCCATTTATACAAAAATATTACTGCAAAAACCACTGGCTTAACAAACAGAACCTGTGATTTTATTAAAAATAAAAAAATCAAGACCCAGCTGAAAAAATATTCAATAGGAAAAATGATCTTTGCTGCTGTTGCTGATGATGCTACATATAGAAATCTAACCTCTTTCACAACAGATCATATTTATCTTCAATTAATGATTCAACAATTCACACATTAATTACTGGTTGATTATAGGTGGATCATTTTTGAAAACCTATTCAGTGACATCATTTTAATGGCTATTTGTCGCCACCCATTGGTTACACAATGCTACAACATTCACCATCGTCAAGTTCCATTAAACAGTGATTTTGTTCTTTACCATAAACATCAGTGTTTATATCTGAACTATACACTGTTCTCCCAGCACTTCTGTGTTATTTAACAGTTTTTACCTCACTGAAAGTGTAAAAACTGAGTCTCTCTCAATCAAACGCAGATTTGCATGCAGTGCTTAAACATGCAAATCATTATCATTTATCATACGTTATGCGAGTTTGAATTGAGATCTCGATCTTTTAATGTTTAATCGTGCAGCTTACACTGAATGCGTTAATGCAGGTTAAGCACACAGTGACAGAAAACACCTTTAATAACCTAAGAAAGCATTTAGGTCCCACAACAACTTCTTCCGTCATCATTATATTTTACAGTGAAGCCAAAATGCTTTCATACACGTGATTTAAATGACGCGGGAGGCGATCTCTCTGCCATTGTTATAAATGTTGGTTTAACCTACAAATACAAGTTATTAATCGCATAAAAAAAAGTTAAGTCCCGTGCAGTTCGAACTGTGGGTTGTGATTAGGGTTGGGCCGATAGACGATGTCATCGTCCATCACCGATGGCCGATAAGCTTCACGATGCTGAGCCAGCATCACGATCCATCGCCCCGCCCCACATTTATATTGATATATAACTTATTATCTGCATGTCATCGTAATAGCAACAACGGTCTTTTCATGAGCTGTGTTAAATTTTACATATAGCTGCCGCTTGCACGGCTGACAGCATCGTGAGGATTAAATGAAGGATTATACAGCACCTCTCACTTAAATTGTGTAGATTCAGTGGCAAACGCTGTTACCTGCAAACCCCGTCCCACAGACTTTACACTGAATGGCTTTAGTCATTTTCATAGCGGACTTGAAGCCACTGGAAGTCTTTTATCCACTCTTGGAAAAGTGTAAATGGTGGATTGACATTCAGCACATGATCACTAATCAGATGTGCCATTATTAGTAACTTTAGGTGCTTTCTAAAACTAAATCTGTCAGTGTTATTGTCATTCTCTCATCTTCAGCACTTCACATTTCTGCGGTTGCAGCTCCTGTCATCTGAAGGCAGAAGGCGTTGACTGAGTGATTGACAGCTGATATTAACCAATCCATTCACGTTCAGTTCTAGAGCAGTGGGCCAATAAGAAGAGCACAAAGGCGGGGCAAGCATCGCAGGCTTTTACTTCAGCACGTTCACATGACAACTGTTTTAATCTGTTCCTGAGCGCTGCATTTGGCGTCTTTAGGTGCAAAGATGCATCCTGCATAAATGTCTCCTAAATCTGCGCACACGGTGAGGATTTTGCAGTGAAACCAGATCGCACGGCAACAATTTATGCACTGCCTCAAATGCCTCCAATTATATTTTTAAGTCGCATAGATAAAATTTTGGGCGCATATGAGACCAAAACGGTCGAGCCCTAGCTTCTTGTTATTATTTCCTCATAATAATAATAAAATAAGGAAGTTATCATTAATCACAATACAAATTACAGTGAACTCCAAACGAACTCTCGTCTCGTCTCCGCCACCAGCTGTGGGGTAAAGCCATTATAAGGACACAGATCACGCCGCTTATTCATGCCAGAGTCCCGCGGAAACAAGTGATTGACAGGTGGTAATTTGTGTGTAACTTTATTTATTTATGATTTGGTTATGAGTAAAACAAAGACCAAGCGGGTGAGGTAGTTGAAGCGGTAGGCTACAGATAATTAATTCATTATGGATTAATTAATTATTCATAAATAGTCAATTTACACCGCCGCCTACAACGACGATGCCATCGTCCATCGTGATGTTTCACATTAGACATCATATGATGCAAAATTGGTCAACATCGCCCAACCCTAATAGACAGAGAGACACACTTTCGCACACACACACACACACACACACACACACACACACACACACACACACACACATACACATGCTCTCACAAACAATCAAACTTTCTTACACACACACATGCTCGCTCACATACTCACACTCTCTTTTCTCTCTCTCTCTCTCTCTCTCTCTCTCTCTCTCTCTCTCTCTCTCTCTCTCTCTCTCTCTCTCTGTCACATACACTCACACACACTCCTGCTGTTGACTACAGCTGTCACTGAACTAATTGGTTGTTAATCTGATCTGACCTCTGAGTTTCTCACATCATTGTGTTTAAGTCGTTTACTTGAAGATCTGTTAAATAGATCAGACTCCTCACACACACACACACACACACACACACACACACACACACACAGAGGACATACAAAACAAACAAACGTTGTGTCTGCGGTGTGCAGTGAGGGAACTCTAATGTTTCTGATAATCTGATGCTTTTATTAGACATTGTTTCTAAAACTATGTAATAAAGCTGATCTTCTGGGTTAAAATACAATGTTTATGCCTAATTTTTTTATTTAGCTTTAAGTACATACAGTATGTGATGCTTGATGTCTTATATTTCATAGCAAAGTTTTTGGCAATTGGATATAGGCTGTTTTTTCACATATTAGTGTGTGTTGAGCATCAGTACAGACACCATTAGCACCTGTCAGCTTTAATTGTGGGGATCATTTTGAGCTTTTCTCAGCTAATTTCATGTTTCGGGTTTAAAATAATTTTTGGGGCAGGATCAAATTCGGTGACGTGGCGCGAATCTGCTAGTGGAGTGATGACGCTTCGGTTTCTCATTATTATTCATAGCGGAGTATCCTATGAGAAGACCCTGCTTCTTAATTATTCATGAGAGCACGTGCTTTCTTATGACAGACCCGCCAAGCTGTGAGACTGTGTCTGCACAAGGCACGCAGTATTTAGCCGTTCACAAAGGGTCGTATGTGTTTGTTTCCATGATCCACAGGGTTTGTTGCATGTTTTCCCCGCGATGCTGTTAGGACTGATACAGCAAAGCTGTTGGTCAGTGTTGTCAGGAGAGCTGTACGGGAGAATAGCAGACTTTATCTTTTATCAGTTGAGTTCATTACCATGTAGACACATCGCCTATATAATCTTCGCTTTCGCCAATTAAAGTTTTTTTCCTCGCCGCTGTCGCCACTGGCTTGCATGGTTCGGGATCTGTAGAGCTGCGCATCGATGGATTTGCTCTTCAGTGTTTGGACTCTCAGTAGTGATTATTAACCCACACTGAACTGAGCTAAACTGAACTGAACTTAATCTCTGAAAACTGAACTGACACTGTTTCAATTCACTATAATCTTCCATGTGAAGCTGCTTTGACACAATCTACATTGTATAAGCGCTATACAAATAAAGATGAATTCAATTGAATTGAATTGAATCTGTGCTGCTCTGTTCGCACATGTTTTAAATCCACCAGATTACTAGCAGGGCTAATAGCTGAAATAGATAAGGCAAGAGACCTGCTGCACTGCTCCACTGTGTCTGCATTCAGACCCGGGGATGGAGGAGGAGAGAAGTCCTCCTCATTTATAGTGTTTATATAAACACTATTATCTTCATAACAATAGAACAAATTGTGGTTATGTGTATATATTATGTGAAATTATGAATAACCTATCATATATGTGGCAGGGCATTAAAGGGTCATGAAACCCCCCTCTTTCAGTTCAAGTCTACCTCAGAATTTTTAAATGCTTCATGATGGGCGTGGAGCGCTGAGAGCAGAGGGAGGAGTGGGTGTGGCCGGCAGAGCAGGGGAGAAAGAGGGAAGCGAACTACTGTCAGTCAGCTCACAACAAACATGAGGAGACGCATGATTTTATAGTTTACAAAGATAAAATGCAAAGAAATCAACAGTAATTTAATGCCCTGCTACATTTGTCATTCGTAATTTCATATACACACAACCACAATTTGTTATATCATTATAAAGATAATCATGTAACTCAGGGTTATTCAAAGAGTTTGATTTGATCAGCTGTAGTTTGAAAGAAGAAGTTTTTCTGCCCTAAAGACTTGCGGTCTCTGTCGCCATCTTGTGTTGGAACGTCAACCGTCTTTGCTCTGCTCAGTATGACAGGCTGATGGATGCCGACGTGCTGTATCTCAAAAATTATACATATTTAAAATAGGCGCTATTCTTATAAATAAACTGCATATATTTAATTTTATTTAGGACTTTAGTACAAATTATGATTGATTAAAAACTTAAAAATATAAATAACATCAATATTTTTCTATATTGCTTTTGGTTTTTGTAATCAATGTTCTTTTGTGTTTCATTCAGAGTGTATCCTCAGTGTGTGGGTCTGTTTTTGTGCATCAGGTGTCATTTCTCGACGTTCAAGCAGTGTGAGGAGTGGCTGAAGCGTCTGCAGCGAGCGATCACGCACCCCGCGCGCCTGGAGGAGCTGTTCGCTCTGGCTTATCACGCCTGGTGTTTAGGAGCAAACACTGATGATGAAGACCAGCACCTGCATCTGTGCAGACCAGGTATGCATGCATGCACAAACACACACACACTCACTCAAATGCACGCACACACACACTCAAGCCTGTTTCGCACCGCAAGTGTGAGCAGCATGTGTTTTTTTTTTTTTCGGCGTCCATGTTAACAGATTAGAGCTTTCATAGCGCACGCAGAAACAGCGCATCAGCGTGAGGGATGAAGCCTGGTTTATACTCGACGCGTCCGCTAGTTAGTTTGAGTGCGCGCGGCGAATGTGACGTCATCGCGGAGTTTGCGGATGTTCGCTTTGGGTGCGCTTGACATCATTTTGGCTGGCGATGTGCACGGCATTTTTTGAGACTCGAGCGAACAGTTCGTGTGGCGCCGCGTTTGATTTGAGTTGAATATGAAACACTTTGAAGAGATTTTGTCTGAAACAGTTACGACTATACAGACATCTTTATGATCCGTGATCATAGAAATAACCAGATGATCAATAATTCTTGGCTAGAAATTGCAACAGCCGTGGGAAAGGAGGAACGTTTTTGTTAAAAGGTTTGGAAAAACCTGAAGGATAAGAGGTTAAAGCCAAAAGAGGCCATGGCAAAAGTGAAGACCCATGTGGTTTTAATATTACAGAAATATATTTTTCCACCAGTCACAGGTTTTACATTGATGATTATGTTACAATATTGAATTGAAAACAATTTAATAGTTACAAAACTATAATTAAGGAACAAATTATTTCTTTGATAACAGGAAGGGAATATTTGAACTTATCGGTTTACAATACACTGATGCCCTGTTTTTTCTAGGCTTTATTGGTGATAATGGTCAGGAATGTTGAACCATTATTGCCTTTTTAGCATAAGAAGAGGACAGAAACTAGCCAGACAGTAATGTGTGAATTGTGGAGTGAGCTAAATCTAAAAAACATCTGTATTTTTAAGTGTACTTATTTATTTTTTTGGCTTTTATTTTTGCCATAATAAAATATAATTGTAGAGCAACCCATGTTCTGTTGTCATTGATATTTTAATAAACTTTAATAGGTAAAACTGTCCGAGATATGAACAAAAGCAAGTGATGCATCAAAGTTTGATTTTAAAAAATCTTGAATGGTTATAAAACTCCTCATAATCATTAAAATAATTTATAAAAACATTAAAAATAATTTGTTTATAAATCTTGAATGACATTAATGATATGACGTAGTTCAGGAAACTTTTCCGGTAACTGACTTTACGGTCAGTTTCTTTTGGCTGCCCCCTGTCTTTTTCAAGAATATCACAACGGCGAATGCAGCAAGTATAAAAGCCTCTGCCGTTTTCGCGAGGTGCATGCGCAGTCAGCGGAGGTGCGCAATGCGGCGCCAGGCGAAAGTATAAATCCAGCGTTATACTCAACACGCCCACTAGTTCGCTTGAGTGCGTGTGGCAAATGTGACATCATTGCGGTGTTAACGGAAGTTTGCTTTGGGTGCGCGCGACATCATTTCGGCTGGCGGTGCGTACTGCAGTTTTTTGAGACTCGAGTGACCAGTTTGTGCGGCACCGCATTTGATTTGAGTCCAATATGAACCACTTTAAAGAGATTTTGTCTAAAAAAGAATGACTGTACAGTTATCTTTATGATCCGTGATCATAGAAATAACCTGATGATCAATAATTCTTGGCTAGAAATTGCAACAGCTGTGGGAAAGGAGGAAAGTTTTTGTTAAAAGGTTTGGAAAAACTTGAGGGATAAGTTTGTTAAAGCCAAAAGAGGCCATGGCAAAATGGAGACCCAGCTACACCATTACAGAATATGTTTTTACACTGATGGATGGAGGTTTTACACTGATGTATATGTTACAATTTTGAGTTTAAAACAATTTAATAGCTACAAAACTATAATTAAGGAACAAATTATTTCTTTGATAACTGGGAAGGAATATTTGATCGGTTTACAATACACTGATGCCCTATTTTTCTAGGCTTTATTGGTGATAATGGTCAGGAATGTTGGATCATTATTGCCTTTTTAGCATATAAGTAGAGGACAGAAACTAGCCAGACAGTAATGTCAATTCTGGAGCGGGCTAAATCTAAAAAAACATCGGTATTTTTAAGTGTGCTTTTATTTAGCTTTTATTCTTGCCATAATAAAAAATATAATTGTAGAGCAACCCATGTTCTGCTGTCATTAATATTTTAATAAACTTTAATAGGTAGAACTGTTCGAGATGATATGAACAAAAGCAAGTGATGCATCAGAGTTTGATTTAAAAAAATCTTTATAAACATTAAAATAATTTATAAAAATAATTTGTTCAAAAATATTTAACTATATTAGTGATATGACGTAGTTCCGGACTATTTCTACTTCTCTGTTTATCCGTCTGACTTTGCGGTCAGTTTCTTTTGATCACCCCCTGTCGTTTTCAAGAATATCACAACGGCGAACGCAGCAAGTATAAAAGCCTCGTCCGTTTCGCGAGGTGCATGCATAGTCAGCGGAGCAGCGCGATGCGGAGCCAGGCAAAAGTATAAATCCAGCTTGAGCTTCGCTGAAGCAGCAGTGCCGCGATAGTTTCAGCTCTGGGTCTATTTTTGCCGCGCTGCTCACACTCAAAAGTGACAGTGCATTGATAATGACCAAAGCGCATTGAATGACAGTAAAAAGTAGCAAGTTTACCCAATTAATGCATCGATAAGATCCACTGATTTATACATAGTCAATAAAATGAACTTAAACTATTAAAAACGGCAACACATATTTATTTAGGCCCGAACTACAAAACCAAATTTAAAACCATTTTAGTATCAGTTTTGCGTAAGTTGCACACTAGTTTGATCATGTATAAATATCATTATAACTGTATTGTATTATAACTATAGGTCTACATCATCCTGACAGTCAAAAACAAAATGACATGATATCACAGGTGATTGTTTTCTGATCGAGTGCACCTTTAAAGACATGAATGACACTCCTCAGAGCGTGAGAAGCGTACAGTTCTTCAGGATCTATATCATTTGTAAAATAAAGAGTTGCAGGTTAAGGAAGCATAGGAGGAAATTGCCGCAAGCCTTGGTGCAGATAAAAAGTTTTAAAAAATGTGTATTTATAGATGGATGGGTAGATAGAATAGACAGAGATACTGTAGATTGATCAGCGCAGCAGCTGCCGATGAGCTGCATGCTGCAGACACAGTCGGTCTGAAAGGCAAACGCCTGCGTGCTGCTTCTGCTCTCCATACGTGCTGCTTATGACCTACTTGTGGTGTGAAACAGGCGTCACACACACATGTTAGTAAAAACATTACCTACTGAAACCACATTGTAAACTGTGCTATATAAATAAAATGGTCATTGTCATTGAAACCAACTTGCTCCCTCAGTCAGAATCGAGGGTATGTCCATGTAAACATCTCTCATTCACTTGATGAAGTGGATTGCACGGCGATAGGGATAAGTGACGAGAAGTGCTTGAGTGTTTGTCTAAAAGTGGAGTGTAACGCAGCCCTGATGTGTGTGTTTATTTCTACTCGTTGCTCTCTCAGGTGATCATGTGCGTCACAGGCTGGAGGTGGAGGTCAAGCGGATGGGCTTCGACATGCAGAATGCCTGGAGGGTCTCTGACATCAACACCAACTACAAGTAAGATCAGAGACGCTCTGCAATATTTATACCTTTTCAAATATTTCTCAACAGATTCAGGAATTTTTCACAGTATTTCCTATAATATTTTTTCTTCTGGAGAAAGTCTTATTTGTTTTATTTCGGCTAGACTAAAAGCAGTTTTTAATTTTTATAAAGCCATTTTAAGGTCAATATTATTAGCCCCCTTAAGCAATATTAGTTTTGGATTGTCTCCAGAACAAACCACTGTTATACAATGACTTGCCTAATTACCCTAACTTTACCCTAGTTAAGCCTTTAAATGTCACTTTAAGCTGAATACTAGTGTCTTGAAGAATATCTAGTCAAATATTATTTACTGTCATCATGACAAAGATAAAAGAAATCAGTTATTAGAAATAAGTTTTAACGTAAGCATTACTTTTATGCTGTATTTTGCGATGCCACAATGTAAAGGATAGAGCATAATATGAAATGTTTGATGTTATTTTGTTCATATGATATATACTGCACTGAAAAAAAACATTCAGAGATGATTCCTTGGATTTACTCAATATTTTTACGTTAAGTGGCTGTAAACAATTTATTTGGGCTGAATTTAAACAAACAAATTAAGTAGAATTTTATTAAACTTAATTTGTTTGTTTAAATTCAACACAAATAAATTGTTTGCAACAGTTTTGCAGACTTCATTTTTTTCAGTGTGCACAGCCCTGTCTGAAATAATGAAGCCCTATGATCCTACAATGCAGAGTCTAATCAGGAAAATGGTGTTTACTGTATGATAAATCATATGTAGGGCTGTGCAGTGAATCAAATCATGATGTGGAATAGTGCATATGAATATTAAAGCTCACACAGACGATAAATCTGCAGTCTGCATGTTCTGTGTGACGGATAGTGCCGTTTATTCAGCCCTTTAAAAAAAAAAAATTAATGTAAAGAACCTTTGAATGAAATATTTTACAATGTACATAATAATAATAATAATAATAATAATAATAATAATAATAATAATAATAATGGAGACACGTGGAAAAAAACACACATCTAAATTAAGTAATTTTAGCATGCCAAAGTCATATTTATGCATATAAAATATGTTTTCCCAACAACAAAAGTGTGGCTAGTTAAAATGGCGAGTGGCTAGTAATGTTGAAAATCTACTAGCCACAGTGGCAGATGATCAAAAAAGTTAATGTCAAGCCCTGTTAATAATGATAATAACAATACATATAATGATAATAATAATAATCATCATCATCATCATAATAATAACAGTACGTAATAATAATAATAATAATAATAATAACAGTACATAACAACAATTATTATAATAACAACAATAATGAATATTTTTACTTATTGTTACTTTATTTCAAACTAAAAATATACTTGATTGGTTATGCTGTTAACTTTATTTTTATTTTTTACACATTATTATTTATGTTTTTAGGTTTAGGATTTACGAATTTTGGCCAAAGATTTTTTATTGCAACAGTTTCATTGATTACATTTAAAATATGAATGAAATATTTTTTTATATTTCAACTTGATCATTTTATTTTATTTTAGTAATATGATGGTATAAATATTGAGATGTTGTTAAATAGTTTTATGAATACAGTCGATCAGGCATGCTAATTATTACGAAATTCTGAAATATAAATTTTAATTTGAACTTTAAACATAAAATTTAATTTATATATAAATTTATTACTAAAATATTAGCTTTTAAAAGTAAGATATTCTTAAAAGATAAATATAATATATTAAACTACACATTTATTTTACTTCAATAAATTATATTACTTTTATATTGATGGACGATGCACAGATATCGATGTTTCACAATGTTTTTACACTACATTATTTGAATCTACCAAGCTTAGTTTACAATGTTTACATTGCTCTACTTACATTAAATCTAAATCCCAAATATCTGAAATGACAACAGATTGTTCAGATTTAATTAATGTCAGTTTTCATGTTATTGATTAATGCACTTGACAGATTTCATTCATTCATTTTCCTTCTGCTTTTTCCCTGGTTTCTCAGGGATTACCACAGCGGAATGAACCGCCACTTACTTGACAGATTTATCAATTTTTAATTTCAGGTGGTTTGTGTAATGTGTTTTAAGTTTGGTAAAATAATTTCTAATTGCATCTTTAGCGATTTTCAACTAATTAGACTGTCTTGTCCCAATAGGTGGATTTAGAGGTTTTTGCAAAAAAAAGCAGAAGTGGATTTAGCTGGTTTTGACACAAAAGAAAATCTACCTTCTTAAAAACCAAAGAATTGTCTAAAGTGACATTTTTAAAAAAAAAAAGTTATTTTATTTACCAGCTAATAACCTTATTATTACCTATAAAATGAAACTTTTAAAGAAATTTTCATTAAAGAAAATGCTCATTTACAAGAAAAGAGGTCAGATGGATTTAGAGGGTTTCGCATCTGAACTCTTCACATACACTGCAAAAAAGCTTTTCTTAGTTAGAATTTTTTTGTCTTGTTTCTAGTCCAAATATCTAAAAATTCTTAAATCAAGAAGAATTTTCTAGACAAG
Source organism: Danio kyathit (assembly GCA_903798195.1). Classification (NCBI taxonomy): domain Eukaryota; kingdom Metazoa; phylum Chordata; class Actinopteri; order Cypriniformes; family Danionidae; genus Danio; species Danio kyathit. The sequence goes on along the minus strand of LR812523.1, from coordinate 2,926,951 downwards.
CAAAACATGTTGTCTTGTTTTAAGAAATAATATGCCAAAATAAAGAGAGTTTTTCCTTAAAACAAGCAAAATAATCTGCCAATGGGGTAAGCAAAATAATCTTATGTCAAAAGGGAAAACAAGATTATTTTGCTTACCCCATTGGCAGATTATTTTGCTTGTTTTAAGGAAAAAACTCTCTTTATTTTGGCATATTATTTCTTAAAACAAGACAACATGTTTTGCTTGTCTAGAAAATTCTTCTTGATTTAAGAATTTTTAGATATTTGGACTAGAAACAAGACAAAAAATCTAACTAAGAAAAGCTTTTTTGCAGTGTATATGTGGAAAAAATATTGGAAAAAAATTGTAATGTGTAAAAAAATATAACTTCAAAGAGCTCTAGAATTTTAAATCAAAAGGCAGATCTCAGGTGGAAGTAACAGTGGAGCACTGAGTCTCTAACAGTGATGCTCTGTAGTGTTAGACCTGCTGTAGAGATGGAGAATTAAAACGACTCAACCTGCTGTGCTGCGTGACTCACATCTGAGTGTGTGTGTGTGTTTGAGAGAGAGAGTGTGTGTGCGTACGCTGGTTTCTGCACGGTCGGTCAGTGAGGACATAATTGGCCTGAGTTTTGTCATTTGAGTGTGAGACGCAGCAGGCAGGAGACAGAGATGAAGTGTGTGTGTGTGTGATTGATCTGAAGATCAGAAAGAGACCAGAGCCACCAAATGACTTTAAAGTGTGTTTGATGATGTTTTTGATGTTCACTAAACTTTTTGTATGTCATTAAATGCACCCCATCATGTTTTTAAGATTGTGTTTAGTCCAAAACTGATTGGACAAATAAAAAAAATGGGTTCTGGGCAGTTTTCTAATCCTGAGAAATATAATAACAATTAATCAAAGCACCAAAATGACAATCGCTGCATTTCTAGGATAATTAATCAGCCAAATTTGATGATGGTGACAGACAGTTCTATTTGTTGTGTAAATGAGCAGCTGTAATGCACGTTTTGGGTTTGTAGATGATAATGCTGTGCTGTTGTTCTGTCTGTAGGCTGTGCTCCAGTTACCCACAGAAGCTGCTGGTGCCCGTCTGGATTACAGATAAAGAGCTGGAGAGTGTGGCCTCCTTCAGGTCCTGGAAGAGAATTCCTGTGGTGGTTTACAGGTGATAGAGAACACACTCGCCCGAATCACAGTTTACACATTAATCTCATTGCTCACAATTGTCAACGTGTCTTCTTTCTGATTCCCGAAAGTTCTCAGTGTTGTTTTTTATTGCTTTGGGCAAGAAATTCTACTTTTGCAAGACAAAAATAGCTGTGTTAAGATTTGATATGATTCATTGGACTGAATTTTTCCAACAAAATTAGTTGATAGTTTATAAATTAACAAGTGCCCTGCCATTAATTATCAAATGCTGCACATTTTCTAATGCATCTATAACTTTTTTAACATTGTTCTTTTATTAAAATGACAAAATGCAAAAGAGTATTTCTTCCTTGAATGGACATAATGGTGAGATGGACCATATGCATTATAAGTGGCGCATTATTTAAGCATCGGCTACTTTTTCCAAAAGTCAAATTATTTTCTATTAGGAAAACTTTGGTGCAGTCATTTTCAAAATGTAACATTTTATTTATCTGACATATTCTGCTTTAATCCATATTTGTTTTCATTTAGAATAAAATAAAACACACAAAGTAAGGGGGCAGCAGCTTTTGGGCAGGAAATTCTACTTTTGCAAGAAAAAATGAGGGAGGTTACGATTCAATACGATTCATGACACTGAATTTTTCCACAAGCAAAATTACAGCAGTTGAGTATTTCTAAATAAACAAGCGTTCTGCTAATATTTCTCAAATGCTGCACATTTTTTAATGCATCTATAACTTTTAACCTTGTTCTTTTATTAAAATGACAAAATGCAGAAGAGTATTTCTTCCTTGAATGGACATAATGGTGAGATGGACCATATGCATTATAAGTGGCGCATTATTTAAGCATCGGCTACTTTCTCCAAAACTCAAATTATTTCTATTAGGAAAACTTTGGTGCAGTCATTTTCAAAATGTAACATTTTATTTATCTGACATATTCTGCTTTAATCCACATTTGTTTTCATTTAGAATAAAATAAAACACACAAAGTAAGGAGGCAGCAGCTTTTGGGCAAGAAATTCTACTTTTGCAAGAAAAAATGAGGGAGGTTACGATTCAATACGATTCATGACACTGAATTTTTCTACAAACAAAATTAGTTGAGAACTTCTAAATAAACAAGCGTTCTGCTATTATTTCTCAAATGCATTTTCTTTTATTAAAATGACAAAATGCAGAAGAGTATTTCTTCCTTGAATAGACATAATGGTGAGATTGACCATGTGCATTATAAATGCTGCATTATTTTAGCATCGGCTACTTTTTCTTATACAGTTGCAATCAGAATTATTGAACCCCCTTTGAATTTTTTTTTTCTTTTTTAAATATTTCCCTAATGATGTTTATCAGAGCAAGGAAATTTTCACAGTATGTCTGATAATATATTTTCTTCTGGAGAAAGTCTTATTTGTTTTATTTTGGCTAGAATAAAAGCAGTTTTTAATTTTTTAAACACCATTTTAAGGTCAATATTATTAGCCCCTTTAAGCTATATATTTTTTCGATATTCTACAGAACAAACCATCATTATACAATAACTTGCCTAATTACCCTAACCTGCCTAGTTATCCTAATTAACCTAGTTAAGCCTTTAAATGTCACTTTAAGCTGTATAGAAGTGTCTTGAAGAATATCTAGTCTAATATTATTTACTGTCATCATGGCAAAGATAAAATAAATCAGTTATTAGAGATGAGTTATTAAAACTATTATGATTAGAAATGTGTTGAAGAAATCTTCTCTCCGTTAAACAGAAATTGGGGAAAATTAATAATTCAGGGGGTTGAATAATTCCGATTGCAACTGTATGTTCTAGTCTAAAAGTCAAATTATTTTCTATAAAAAAAAAAAAACTACAGTATGTGGTCATTTCCAAAATGTAAACCTTTTCTATGAAAAAATCATTTACTTTAATCCATATTTGTTGTCATTTAGAATAAAATAAACCACAGAAAGTAAGGAGGCAGCAGCTTTTTGACCAGAAATTCTACTTTTGCAAGAGAAAGAGGCATGTTATACGATTCATGACACTGAATTTTTCTACAAACAAAATTACAGTAGTTGAGAATTTCTAAATAAACAAGCGTTCTGCTATTATTTCTCAAATGTTGCACTTTTTTAATGCATGTATAACTTTTTAACATTGTTCTTTTATTAAAATGACAAAATGCAGAAGAGTATTTCTTCCTTGAATGGACATAATGGTGAGATTGACCATGTGCATTATAAATGCTGCATTATTTTAGCATCGGCTACTTTTTCTTATATGTTCTAGTCTAAAAGTCAAATTATTTTCTATTAAAAAAAAAAAACGATGTGGTCATTTCCAAAATGTACACCTTTTCTAGGAAAAATTAATTTACTTTAAACCATATTTGTTGTCATTTAGAATAAAATAAACCACACAAAGTAAGGGGACAGCAGCTTTTTGACAAGAAATTCTACTTTTGCAAGAATAATAGGCATGTTAAGATTCAATACGATTCATGACACTGAATTTTTCCACAAACAAAGTTAGTGGAGAATTTATAAATAAGCGTCCTGGTATTATTTCTCAAATGCGGCATTTTTTGTGTATGTTTAATGTTGTTCTTTTATTAAAATGACACTTTTTAAATACTTAAATCAAGGGGCAATTAAATTAGGGCAGTAGCCAGGGCTTCATTTGTGCCGGAACACTCCGGATGCGGCACCCCTGAAATCTGATCCGGCACCTGATTTTACTGATCCCCCTCCTCAACCGCCCTCCTCCCCCGTCCGCTGATCACTTTCTTCCGCGACTCCCAAACCCTCTTCACTTTCGTCCGTGACAAACCCCCACACTCTTCACTTTCGTCATTCGTCCGCAACACCTCTCCGCCATTCAATGTCCCGCCACCTCCACCCCCTCACTTTCGTCTGCAACAATCAATAATAAAGAATATTAAAAAAACACATCCCAGCATGCTTCATAATAACTTTGAAAAATATATGAATACCACTAATAATAATTTTTAGACATTTTAGACAAGTAATAATACTTTAAAATCTATTCTGAACGTGACCCGGGAGCCAGTGTAAATACTCGAGGACTGGCGTTATGTGCTCTTATTTTGCTCTAGTATGAATGGTCAGAATGACTGCTATGGCCTGTTTAGTAGTTATAAAAGTGCTAGTAGTTGTAGTGTTAACGTACACATGAAATCAAAACCTAAGGTCTGTCTGAGATATTGGGCGTGGCTAACATAACCACGCCCCTCAAACTGTCATCACCGTGACAAAATACAGAAATGGTGAACAGGAGGATTCTGTTTGGTTGTCTTTCTGAATGAAATGCCTACTGTACTACATCCAATCAGCTCGCAGTATAAAAAAAATAAACCACGCCCACTGTGTTCATGCAAACTTTAAATGTGTTGTGTTTTTCTGTCAGACACCAGCGTAACGGAGCGGTGATCGCCCGCTGCAGTCAGCCGGAGATCAGCTGGTGGGGCTGGAGAAACACAGAGGACGAATATCTGGTCACATCTATAGCCAAAGCCTGTCAGCTGGACGGAGGATCTCGAGCCTGCAGAAGCAGAGGAGACGGACCAGACTCTGACAGCGACTTCGGTAAGAGCAAGCACAACGACTACTCTGTGTGTTTCTCCCTAGCAGAAGTGGTCATAGATGGTAAACTCAGAGCTCAGTGAATAAGAGAGCACAGCAAATCATTATTTTACAATCCTATCTGCTGAAATGATGACAGAAAAACTGCAGGATACTGTTATCAAGACTGTCAGAAAGAGGAAAACAATAGTGTGAGACTGATAACGGCAGCCAGAAGAGAGAATCATGGTTTGCTATTGGTGGATTTCATGTGAGTGACAGGTTGATCTCGCCCTCTTGACGGTAAACACCAATCAGAGAAGAGGTGATGTTGATGATGGAGGGGAAGGTATTTGGATTCAAAGCACAGAGGATAGGATAATTCTAAAAGTCACGATGTGCATTTCATTAATAATACATAATCCACCATTGCGTACAAAATGAGAATTATTTATTTATAATCTCTGTATTTTGACTTGAGTCGTGACCACCCAGAATCCCCTGCATCACGGAGGAGAGTTTTGGCTGAGCGAGCCTCATTTATCTTCTGCATGTGTGTGTGTGTTTGTGTGTGTGTGGTTAATTAAATGATTGTGAGCTGATCCTGTTCCAGTCTTCATTTATCAGACTTTCATTAGTGTGTGTGTGTGCACTTACTCTACTTTTTACCTGGCAGAGCTCCAGTCAATGCAGTGAAAGTGTGTGTGTTTGTGTAGGTGTATAAATATATACGAGTGTGTTTTTGCTGAGTGGAGACTGCTCTTGTGCTCTGTAAACTCTCTCTCCCCTCTTTAATGTCTGTTATGATGTGCGGAGTGTATCAGCGCTGTCCGGATGCCAGAAGTTTTCCTGCATTGATTTTTCCTGCAGGACAGTCTGGAGAATTATAACTGCACTTGTGTTGCATTAAAATCAGTCTTACGGGCGACTCTCTTGCCTTTCTTTTTGCAGTAGGCTATTAAGAAAAAGGTCTATTGAAGGCACAGAGAGCATCATCCTGAGATCTAACAATTCATTACAATAATGCGATCGTATAATGCATTACAAGCTCACTAGTTAGTTATTAATGAATCACAGACAGTAATGCATTATGTTGTTAATCATGGTATGCTTCATTTTTTAAGTCGGCGTTAATTTCCACATTTAATGTAGAGTGGAGCGTGCAGTGTAGTTAGCAGTATGTGTAGTATGCAGTGGTGTAGATGTAGTTTGTGTAGTGTAGTATGCAGTGTTTGTACTGTAGTACGCAGAATGTAGTGTTTGTTGTGTAGTATTAGTGTATGTAATGTAGTGCAGTATGGTGTGTTAGTTATGTAGTATGCAGTATGTAGTCTAGTATGAAGTGTATGCAGTGTATATAGTGTAGTATGAAACTTGTAGTGTAGTTTGAAGTGTATGCAGTGTATGTAATGCAGTGTATGTAGTGTAGTATGAAACATTTGTAGTGTAGTATGAAGCATATGTAGTGTAGTATGAAGTCTATGCAGTGTATATAGTGTAGTATAAAACTTTTGTAGTGTAGTATGAAGCATATGTAGTGTAGTATGAAGTGTATGTAGTGTAGTATGAAGCATATGTAGTGTAGTATGGAGTGTATGCAATGTAGTGTAGTATGAAGTATATGCGGTGTAATGCAGTATGCAGTGTTTGTAATGTAGTACGCAGAATGTAGTGTTTGTTGTGTAGTATTAGTGTATGTAATGTAGTGCAGTATGCTGTGTTAGTTATGTAGTATGCAGTATGTAGTCTAGTATGAAGTGTATGCAGTGTATATAGTGTAGTATGAAACTTGTAGTGTAGTTTGAAGCATATGTAGTGTAGTATGAAGTCTATGCAGTGTATATAGTGTAGTATAAAACTTTTGTAGTGTAGTATGAAGCATATGTAGTGTAGTATGAAGTCTATGCAGTGTATATAGTGTAGTATAAAACTTTTGTAGTGTAGTATGAAGCATATGTAGTGTAGTATGAAGTGTATGCAGTGTATGTAGTGTGGTATGAAGCATATGTAGTGTAGTATGAAGTGTATGTAGTGTAGTATGAAGCATATGTAGTGTAGTATGAAGTCTATGCAGTGTATATAGTGTAGTATAAAACTTTTGTAGTGTAGTATGAAGTGTATGTAGTGTGGTATGAAGCATATGTAGTGTATGAATTGTATGCAGTGTATGTACAGTAGTGTAGTATGAAGCATATGTAGTGTAGTATGAAGTGTATGTAGTGTAGTATGAAGCATATGTAGTGTAGTATGGAGTGTATGCAACGTAGTGTAGTATGAAGTATATGCGGTGTAATGCAGTATGCAGTGTTTGTAATGTAGTACGCAGAATGTAGTGTTTGTTGTGTAGTATTAGTGTATGTAATGTAGTGCAGTATGCTGTGTTAGTTATGTAGTATGCAGTATGTAGTCTAGTATGAAGTGTATGCAGTGTATATAGTGTAGTATGAAACTTGTAGTGTAGTTTGAAGTATATGCAGTGTATGTAATGCAGTATGTAGTGTAGTATGAAACGTTTGTAGTGTAGTATGAAGTATATGTAGTGTAGTATGAAGTCTATGCAGTGTATATAGTGTAGTATAAAACTTTTGTAGTGTAGTATGAAGCATATGTAGTGTAGTATGAAGTGTATGCAGTGTATGTAGTGTGGTATGAAGCGTATGTAGTGTAGTATGAAACGTTTGTAGTGTAGTATGAAGTATATGTAGTGTAGTATGAAGTGTATGCAGTGTATGTAGTGTAGTATAAAACTTTTGTAGTGTAGTATGAAGCATATGTAGTGTAGTATGAAGTGTATGTAGTGTGGTATGAAGCATATGTAGTGTATGAATTGTATGCAGTGTATGTACAGTAGTGTAGTATGAAGCATATGTAGTGTAGTATGAAGTGTATGTAGTGTAGTATGAAGCGTATGTAGTGTAGTATGAAGCATATGTAGTGTAGTATGGAGTGTATGCAATGTAGTGTAGTATGAAGTATATGCAGTGTAATGCAGTATGCAGTGTTTGTAATGTAGTACGCAGAATGTAGTGTTTGTTGTGTAGTATTAGTGTATGTTATGTAGTGCAGTATGCTGTGTTAGTTATGTAGTATGCAGTATGTAGTCTAGTATGAAGTGTATGCAGTGTATATAGTGTAGTATGAAACTTGTAGTGTAGTTTGAAGTGTATGCAGTGTATGTAATGCAGTATGCAGTGTATTTAGTGTAGTATGAAGCATATGTAGTGTAGTATGAAGTGTATGCAGTGTATGTAGTGTGGTATGAAGCGTATGTAGTGTAGTATGAAACGTTTGTAGTGTAGTATGAAGCATATGTAGTGTAGTATGAAGTCTATGCAGTGTATATAGTGTAGTATAAAACTTTTGTAGTGTAGTATGAAGCATATGTAGTGTAGTATGAAGTGTATGCAGTGTATGTAGTGTGGTATGAAGCATATGTAGTGTATGAATTGCATGCAGTGTATGTACAGTAGTGTAGTATGAAGCATATGTAGTGTAGTATGAAGTGTATGTAGTGTAGTATGAAGCATATGTAGTGTAGTATGAAGCATATGTAGTGTAGTATGAAGTGTATGTAGTGTAGTATGAAGCATATGTAGTGTAGTATGAAGCATATGTAGTGTAGTATGGAGTGTATGCAATGTAGTGTAGTATGAAGTGTATGCGGTGTAATGCAGTATGCAGTGTTTGTACTGTAGTACGCAGAATGTAGTGTTTGTTATGTAGTATTAGTGTATGTAATGTAGTGCAGTATGCTGTGTTAGTTATGTAGTATGCAGTATGTAGTCTAGTATGAAGTGTATGCAGTGTATATAGTGTAGTATGAAACTTGTAGTGTAGTTTGAAGTGTATGCAGTGTATGTAATGCAGTATGCAGTGTATGTAGTGTAGTATGAAACGTTTGTAGTGTAGTATGAAGTCTATGCAGTGTATATAGTGTAGTATAAAACTTTTGTAGTGTAGTATGAAGCATATGTAGTGTAGTATGAAGTCTATGCAGTGTATATAGTGTAGTATAAAACTTTTGTAGTGTAGTATGAAGCATATGTAGTGTAGTTTGAAGTGTATGCAGTGTATGTAATGCAGTATGCAGTGTACAGTATGTAGTGTAGTATGAAACGTTTGTAGTGTAGTATGAAGCATATGTAGTGTAGTATGAAACATTTGTAGTGTAGTATGAAGTCTATGCAGTGTATATAGTGTAGAATAAAACTTTTGTAGTGTAGTATGAAGCATATGTAGTGTAGTTTGAAGTGTATGCAGTGTATGTAATGCAGTATGCAGTGTACAGTATGTAGTGTAGTATGAAACGTTTGTAGTGTAGTATGAAGCATATGTAGTGTAGTATGAAACATTTGTAGTGTAGTATGAAGTCTATGCAGTGTATATAGTGTAGAATAAAACTTTTGTAGTGTAGTATGAAGCATATGTAGTGTAGTATGAAGTGTATGCAGTGTATGTAGTGTGGTATGAAGCATATGTAGTGTAGTATGAAGTGTATGTAGTGTAGTATGAAGCATATGTAGTGTAGTATGAAGTGTATGCAGTGTATGTAGTGTGGTATGAAGCATATGTAGTGTAGTATGAAGTGTATGTAGTGTAGTATGAAGCATATGTAGTGTAGTATGGAGTGTATGCGGTGTAATGCAGTATGCAGTGTTTGTAATGTAGTATGAAGCATATGTAGTGTAGTATGAAGCATATGCAGTGTATGTAGTGTAGTATGAAGCATATGTAGTGTAGTATGAAGTGTATGTAGTGTAGTATGAAGCATATGTAGTGTAGTATGGAGTGTATGCAATGTAGTGTAGTATGAAGTGTATGCGGTGTAATGCAGTATGCAGTGTTTGTAATGTAGTATGAAGCATATGTAGTGTAGTATGAAGCATATGCAGTGTATGTAGTGTAGTATGAAGCATATGTAGTATAGTATGAAGCATATGTAGTGTAGTATGGAGCGTATGCAGGGTATGTAATGCGGTATGCAGTGTATGTTGTGTAGTATACAGTTTATATTGTGTAGTATGTGGTGTGTAGTACAGTATGCAGTGTTTATGTAGTACGAAGCATATGTAGTGTAGTATGAAGTGTAAGTAGTGTAGTATGAAGCGTATGCAGTGTATGTAAGGCAGTATGCAGTGTAGTATGCAGTGTATGTAGTGTTTGTAAGAAGCATATGAAGTGTATGCAGTGTATGTAATGTAGTATGCAGTGTTTGTGTGTAAGTGTCTGGTCTTTCTGTCCTCATCAGACTCGTCTCTGACGGGATGTCCTGCTCCAGACTCCAGCGCCGCCACACAGAAGCTGCTGATTCTGGATGCTCGTTCCTATACCGCAGCCGTGGCCAACCGCGCCAAAGGAGGAGGCTGCGAGTGTGAAGGTCAGTGCCGGACAACACTACATCTGGGCCCCTATTCACTATCCTATGAGTGCTTTTCAATATCCAGGGTGTCCGTGGGGTCTTAAAATGTCTTAAAAGGCCTTAAAAATTTGGCCTTAAATATTGAAATACTTACTGAAACTGAAATATTGTGCTAACATACAATAAATATGTTAGCCATGCCCAATACCTCAGACATCCCTAATCTGAGAATTTAACTGAAAACAAACAGGAAGTACATTTTTTTTTAGATTTCAAGTTTAGGGCACAACCAAGGGCAACCAATTAGTTTGTTTCTTTAATGACATTCACAGATGAATCATTCAGCACTAAATTAGCAATGTGAGCTAACAACATCAATACGGTTAGTTTTGATTTCATGTGTACTTTAAGATGTTTAGTGAGTACAGCCCCTGATAAGTATGCTGGACATCAGTGTGGGTCCGTGTACTGAGCTCTGCTGGTGTGTGTTTGTAGAGTATTATCCCAACTGTGAGGTGATGTTCATGGGCATGGCCAACATCCACTCCATCAGGAACAGCTTTCAGTCGCTCAGAGCCGTCTGCAGTCAGATCCCAGATCCTGGAAAGTGAGTACCAATTCTTCATTATTTGTCATGGATACACACATGAACAAAAACACTGTAGTCATTTAAAGTAAATACCACAGTGTTTTTGAACCATACTACTGTAAAGAACCTAAGTTCTAAAGCTGCCATGGTAACACAACAACTTCAGTAATTCATCTGTTGTGATAGTTCTAAAGTTGCCATGGTAACGCAACAACTTCAGTAATTCATCTGTTGTGGTAGTTCTAAAGTTGCCATGGTAACGCAACAACTTCAGTAATTCATCTGTTGTGGTAGTTCTAAAGTTGCCATGGTAACGCAACAACTTCAGTAATTCATCTGTTGTGGTAGTTCTAAAGTTGCCATGGTAACGCAACAACTTCAGTAATTCATCTGTTGTGGTAGTTCTAAAGTTGCCATGGTAACACGACAACTTCAGTAATTCATCTGTTTTGGTAGTTCTAAAGTTGCCATGGTAACACAACAACTTCAGTAATTCATCTGTTGTGGTAGTTCTGAAGTTGCCATGGTAACGCAACAACTTCAGTAATTCATCTGTTGTGGTAGTTCTAAAGTTGCCATGGTAACACAACAACTTCAGTAATTTATCTGTTGTGGTAGTTCTGAAGTTGCCATGGTAACGCAACAACTTCAGTAATTCATCTGTTGTGGTAGTTCTAAAGTTGCCATGGTAACACAACAACTTCAGTAATTCATCTGTTGTGGAATAGCGCTATTTACTGATGTTTTGTTATTAAACTAAATATAAATCGACATTATAGATGCTGTATAAGGACCTTATGAAACTGAAAATAGTCACATCAATCTTTCACTGGGAGATTTCACCAGCTGAACAACACTTCCGTGCATATAACCCATTCATACCAACACAATCTACATCAGCTCTGCGTGGGTTTTAAAACAGAACAGTACCCGTCTAACAGAAATACTTCAGCCATGGTGTCGTCCTTCCTCCAGCGTGCAATACTAACTCCAATATTGATTCAGAGTTTTAACAAGTTTTGATTCAGCATTTGTTTTTGTTCTCTCTGACGCAATATTTAATTGGATCAACATTTTTTAGTCTTATGCCTAGAATATAAAATACATATAAATACATTTAGACCATTTATTAATTATTCCTATTGGAATGCGAAAAGACTTTCAACCAGCACAACAAAACATGTTTCTGAAGACCATCACCTTCTGCACCTTTAAATTAAGCAGGATCGCAAAAAATGTGCGACTTTTGTTGATTTTGCGTAGGATTCAGCGATCGCAAAATCGTGAAAAACTAGGGGGTCTGAATATTGCAAATGTTTTCGATACAGCATTAAAACAAAATGCATTAAAAAAATTCATAAATAATTGCAGCAAGAATTAAAATGCATTATGATTATATATCTAATATGTGCTTTTCTTCCAGCTGGCTGTCGGCTCTGGAGAGCACCCGCTGGCTGCAGCATCTGTCTGTCATGCTGAAAGCAGCCAGTCTGGTGTGCTCAGCGCTGGAGCGGGACGGCCGACCGGTGCTGGTCCACTGTTCAGACGGATGGGACCGAACACCGCAGATTGTGGCCCTCGCTAAAATCCTTCTGGACCCCTTTTACAGAACCATAGAGGTAAACATCAACTCACTTTCTGAGCTGATTCCAAGGAAATGCATGAAAATAAAGTTGAAAAGTTGAAGGGACGCTAGGCTTTTGTCCCCTTTTCTGAAATTTAGGGCAGAACTTGAGTTTATGTCTAAGTTTATTTATTTACTTTATACAATTGTTTTATTTTTGCCATTATGAAAATAAATATTAGACTAGATATTCTTCAAGGCACTAGTATTCAGCTTAAAGTGACATTTAAAGGCTTAACTAGGTTAATTAGGGTAAATATTAGGGTAATTAGGCAAGTCATTGTATAACAGTGGTTTGTTCTGGAGACAATCCAAAACTAATATTGCTTAAGGGGGTTAATAATATTGACCTTAAAATGGTTTATAAAAATTAAAAACTGCTTTTATTCTAGCTGAAATAATCCAAATAAGACTTTTTCCAGAAGAAAAAATATTATCAGACATACTGTGAAAATTTCCTGAATCTGTTCAACATAATTTGGGAAAAATTTGTAAGGAAAAAAAAATCACAAGAGGGCGAACAATTTTGTCTTTGTATTTGACAGCTCTGTAATCTGTGTGTGTGTGTGTGTGTGTGTGTGTGTGTGTGTGTGTGTGTGTGTGTGTGTGTGTTCAGGGTTTTCAGGTGCTGGTGGAGACGGAGTGGCTGGATTTCGGTCATAAGTTTGCGGACCGATGTGGTCATCAGGAGAACGGGGATGATGTGAGTGAGCAGTGTCCGGTGTTTCTGCAGTGGCTGGACTGTGTTCATCAGCTCCTCAAGCAGTTCCCTTGCCTCTTCGAGTTCAACGAGGCCTTTCTGGTGCGTTAAATACACGGATTCATGCTCAAACTCTGCATTTAACTCAAAATTATGATATTAAAAGGTCAAGTTGAGCTTTATTGTCAGTCCGCTACATGTGTGTACATACAGCGGAAGGAAATGTGCTGCATAAACAAACATAAAAACACAAATATGAACACAACACTGGACGCAAGACAGGGTTCTAGGCCTGTCACAACGCCTATACAGGGAGTGCAGAATTATTAGGCAAGTTGTATTTTTGAGGATTAATTTTATTATTGAACAACAACCATGTTCTCAATGAACCCAAAAAACTCATTAATATCAAAGCTGAATATTTCTGGAAGTAGTTTTTAGTTTGTTTTTAGTTTGAGCTATTTTAGGAGGATATCTGTGTGTGCAGGTGACTATTACTGTGCAGAATTATTAGGCAACTTAACAAAACACAAATATATACCCATTTCAATGATTTATTTTCACCAGTGAAACCAATATAACATCTCAACATTCACAAATATACATTTCTGACATTCAAAAACAAAACAAAAACAAATCAGTGACCAATATAGCCACCTTTCTTTGCAAGGACACTCAAAAGCCTGCCATCCATGGATTCTGTCAGTGTTTTGATCTGTTCACCATCAACATTGCGTGCAGCAGCAACCACAGCCTCCCAGACACTGTTCAGAGAGGTGGACTGTTTTCCCTCCTTGTAAATCTTACATTTGATGATGGACCACAGGTTCTCTATGGGGTTCAGAACAGGTGAACAAGGAGGCCATGTCATTAGTTTTTCTTCTTTTAGACCCTTTCTTGCCAGCCACGCTGTGGAGTACTTGGACGCGTGTGATGGAGCATTGTCCTGCATGAAAATCATGTTCTTCTTGAAGGATGCAGACTTCTTCCTGTACCACTGCTTGAAGGTGTCTTCCAGAAACTGGCAGTAGGACTGAGAGTTGAGCTTGACTCCATCCTCAACCCGAAAAGGCCCCACAAGCTCATCTTTGATGATACCAGCCCAAACCAGTACTCCACCTCCACCCTGCTGGCGTCTCAGTCCGACTGGAGCTCTCTGCCCTTTACCGATCAAGCCACGGGCCCATCAAGACTCACTCTCATTTCATCAGTCCATAAAACCTTAGAAAAATCAGTCTTGAGATATTTCTTGGCCCAGTCTTGACGTTTCAGCTTGTGTGTCTTGTTCAGTGGTGGTCGTTTTTCAGCCTTTCTTATCTTGGCCATGTCTCTGAGTATTGCACACCTTGTGCTTTTGGGCACTCCAGTGATGTTGCAGCTCTGAAATATGGCAAAACTAGTGGCGAGTGGCATCTTGGTTCATCTCAGTTCATGGGCAGTTCTCAGTTTATTTTGCTCCTTGGTTTTTCCACACGCTTCTTGCGACCCTGTTGACTATTTTGAATGAAACGCTTGATTGTTGGATGATCACGCTTCAGAAGCTTGGCAATTTTAAGAGTGCTGCATCCCTCTGCAAGATATCTCACTATTTTTGACTTTTCGGAGCCTGTCAAGTCCTTCTTTTGACCCATTTTGCCAAAGGAAAGGAAGTTGCCTAATAATTATGCACACCTGATATAGGGTGTTGATGTCATTAGACCACACCCCTTCTCATTACAGAGATGCACATCACCTAATATGCTTAATTGGTAGTAGGCTTTGGAGCCTATACAGCTTGGAGTAAGACAACATGCATAAAGAGGATGATGTGCTCAAAATACTCATTTGCCAAATAATTCTGCACTCCCTGTATTTTGTCAAACGATATATTGCACCAAAATATATTGTGATAAAGGATATTATTGTCATTTTAAGACCATTTTATGCCACTCATTATTATATAATGCCAGAATACCAATATAATATCATCACAATGCAAGTGCACTCTTCCAGTGAACACATCATATTTTATTCTGAAGAATATTGAATTAAATTATAGTCATTTGAACAGTTTAATAATCAGGCATTGGGGTCAGAATATAAAAATGCATCTCCTTATTCTCCTAAATAAATAATAATAAATGTTAACAAGGTAAAAAGTAACAGAGGCTGCGATATCTGCTACCAGATCTCTTTTCAGTTGTCAGACACCCACATGAACATATACTATAGTAAATACTACAGTGTTTTATTAACCACACTGACACCTCCAATAGAGATAGAGATGTTGAACAATCAGCTCAAATGTTGCTAGAGTTGGTTTTTATGTATGGGCGATATATATTGCATCTCCAAAAATGATTGAGGTCATGTGCATGTGTTGTGTGATAAGTCCATATGTTGATTATTGTGACTGACCTACAGGGTTCCCACACATCTTGAACGTACTTGAGTTTGAGACCTATGGATTCAAGGCCTGGAAAGTACTTAAAAACAAACACAGGTCTTTGAAAGTGCCTGAAATAAATGTAAAATAATTTATGGTTTTATATAATTGTACTTAATTGTCTAAAACTTAAAAATAAAATAATCTTACATTTAAATCTTGTACAGTGACACTGACAAATAATGCACATTTGATCAATATTTCAGAAACTGTGTTTGAATGTTTACCATGATTGAATTCAACAAATTGTATTGAAGTTCTTAGAAGATGACTGCTTTAAATGGCATTTTTAATGTATAATAATAAGTGTAAGGGCGTACTCACTCTAGGTACAGTTGCCTTGAACCGTGCCGAAGTGCTCTTGTCCCCTCTCCCCTTCAGCCTGCACTCACACTGCATTTTACCTTCCGAGCCGGAACACGCTTCCGTCATCTATGATGCAACTGTTCAGTGTAACAGAAGAGAAACGCTCTCGCTCAGCACAGTGGACATTGCTTTAGTTATATTGTTTAGTATTATATTTAGTGGTTTGGGATGCATTGACACACAGTTAAATATTTAGCTGAACAGATCCACCACTTTTGACGCTCATAAATGATCATGAAGTCCTCGTGCTGCAGGTATTAGAAGGTGCAGCTATGGTGCAGTGAGGGGTTTGTATCTAATAAACTATGACAGTTCATGTTCATTGAACAGTAAGAATAATTAATTAATCCATATGAAACAGTCACTTAAAAGTGACGTTGTGTATTCAGTTTCGAGCTCAGGCATGCTGTGCACTCATACTATAAGCGTACCGCGCCAAATTCCAACCAAACAGCGCTCTGGCACACCTCTTCCAACCAGACCGGGGCTGGCCAACTGCACTGCGCCGGGGCCCGATTCAGAGCACTCACACTTGTCAAATGAACCAGGAA
The DNA here is from genome assembly GCA_903798195.1 of Danio kyathit. Lineage (NCBI taxonomy): Eukaryota > Metazoa > Chordata > Actinopteri > Cypriniformes > Danionidae > Danio > Danio kyathit. The sequence continues at coordinate 2,910,619 of LR812523.1, read as the reverse complement.
GCGCGACTGGGCTCGGATAGCCTGGTGTGAGTGCGCCCTAAGTGAACTGTTTAGTACAGTAAGGACTTTCATTATGCTACATATGTACAAACTAAAGAGGTGCTTGATTTAAAATGAATGCTGCTTTAAAGAGTCCTTGAATCTGCTGTTTAAGAAAGCGTGGGAACCCTGGTAAAAGCTATTTTAAACTATATTTATTTAAATATATGGTTTCAGCATCGAAAACCAATATTGCTTAAGGGGGCTAATAATATTGACCATAAAATGGCTTTAAAAAAAATTAAAAACTGCTTTTATTTTAGCCGAAATAAAACAAATAAGACTTTCTGCAGAAGAAAAAACATTATAGGAAATACTGTGAAAAATGCCTAAGTCTGTTAAACATAATTTGGGGAATATTTGAAAAATAATAAAAAATTCACAGGAGGACGAATCATACTGACTTTAACTGTGTAACGATAAATTCCTCAGCTTTAATTCAGAGTATTTTGTCAGAGTGATTGTGTGCTGATATTAACAAAGTGTGTATTGTGTGTGTGTGTGTGTACAGGTGAAGCTGGTCCAGCACACATACTCGTGTCTGTACGGCACGTTTCTGTGTAATAACGGTAAAGAGCGCGAGACCCGTAACGTCTACAAAAGGACCTGCTCTGTATGGTCTCTTCTGCGCACCGGAAACAAGAACTTCCAGAACTTCCTCTATATTCCTTGTCACGACATGGTGAGGGCACACACACACACACACACACACACACTATTCAGATTGCAATTGATTCTCAAAAATGCTCCACAGCTTCTCAGTGATTAAACATCAGTGCTGGGAAGAGGACGGAAAATGTGTGTGTGTGTGTACAGTAGGTTCTCCAGCCGGTGTGTGTTATAGAGTATACTGAATGTGGAGTATTGTGTGTGTGTCTGCAGGTCTGCCAGCAGGTGTCTGTTATATACTGAATGTTGATTATTGTGTGTGTGCAGGTTCTCCAGCCAGTGTGTCACACTCGTGCTCTTCAGCTGTGGACTGCAGTGTATCTGCCCTCGTCATCACCCTGCACTGCAGCTGAAGACGCCATGGAGGTTTACCTGAGCCCAGGTGCTGGAGACCGAGAAGAGTTCAGCTCACGCTCCCTCGACAGGTCAGCACACACACATTACACTGTGTGAGTGAAAAACACAGCACTTTATGGTTTTGGGTTTAGCAGTATTGAGGTACAGAAATGTAATGATCAAAGGTAAAATAACTCTCATGAAGTCTAAGTTGTATAAATAAAGTGATTCTTTGTTAAAGTGGCAAATTTTATAATTTCTTGGTCCCAAAGGGTTTTAATTCAGTTGAAAATTTTGTCACAGGCCTTAAAAACACATCAACATAATAATAAAAACACTTTCACACATTATGAATTAACAAATTATATTTAGGGATGCACCGATACCATTTTTTGGAACCAATCCGATCTCGATACCAAAATTCAGAGTATCGATCGATACCGATCCGATCTCGATACTGTGCCGTTCCCCCCCAAGCAGGGATGCTCAAAATAACCGATTAACCGTTAACTGAAAGGGTGCGTTTATAACCGATTAATGGTATCAGTTAAATGATTAAAAAATATTGTTTTATATATTTTTTTTAAAGTTTGGCTGCATAAGGGGCCGATCACAGCGAATGTGATTTTTGCGTTGAGACTGAGAGGTGCATCTTTTGAAGGTTTTACTAATGTTTTGCCATTGCACTGAGATGGCAGTCGCGTCTTTTTCATTCTTCAATCAAATGAAAGCAGAGGCAGGGTTTCCTTTGAGGCGACAGCAGTGTTTGTGTTGTCAAGACGACTATGGTGAGCTTTTAATGTAATGTAATGTAATGTAATGTGTATTTATATAGCGCATTTATTGTGTATGGCCATACACCCAAAGCGCATCACAATCATGAGGGGGGTCTCTCCACTCCACCACCAGTGTGTAGCATCCACTTGGATGATGCGACGGCAGCCACAGGACAACGGCGCCAGTGCGCTCACCACACACCAGATATTGGTGGAGTGAAGAGACAGTGATAGAGCCAATTCGGTGGATGGGGATGATTAGGAGGCCATGATGGGTAAGTGCCGATTGAGGGACTTTGGCCAGGACACCGGGGTTACACCCCTACTCTTTACGAGAAGTGCCATGGGATTTTTAATGACCACAGAGAGTCAGGACCTCGGTTTAACGTCTCATCCGAAAGACGGCGCCCACTGACAGTGTAGTGTCCCCTTCACTTTTTACTGGGGCATTAGGACTCACACAGACCACAGGTTGAGCGCCCCCTGCTGGCCTCTCTAACACCACTTCCAACAGCAACCTAGTTTTCCCATGTGGTCTCCCATCCAGGTACTGACCAGGCTCAGCCCTGCTTAGCTTCAGTGAGTAAGGTCTTGGGCTGCAGGGTGATATGGTGGAGAGACTTGTGGTCGCTGTTTCAAGTCATTCAAAGCTGTATGACTTTACAAATCTTGAATATCATAATGCAATTAAAAATGACAAATATAACAACATTGACAGAAACACTCGCGCACAATACGGCTCAGCTGATTCAGTCTTTTTATAGTGACATAAAAAAAGAGCACCCCGCTCCTTTTTTTCTTGTCATCAATAAAGGCAGTGCGGCGCGCCTCGCGTTTTTGGAATGGAAAAGCGCGTGCAGTAACCGTAACGTGCAACCACACGTGCCTACAGATGTATTTAGTCAAAAAAAGCAAAATGAAAGAAGGATATTTCTGGTCATAGTTTGACACAGAGGAGTTGACAAACCAGCGCTGATGCGGATCGCCTCTGTGCTGCCAGAGCCGTGTCATAAACTCAATAAATAGGCTTTTGATGATTTAGTGTTCAACCAACAAACCAACCTTTTTCCATTTGGAAAATTACAGTTATTAATAGTTCTTATATAATAAACATTTTTAAATAGCCTACATAATCTACCAATCAAACAAATCTAAAGTTTTTCTTGATTTTTGCATAATGAACCTCGCACCAAACTGAGGCTTTCATTTTACAGCTTAAAAAACATGCATGCAAATAATGCAATATCATATGTAAACAACAAAATTGTTATATGCTATGTAGTAGCCAATACTTTACAAAAAGTCAACATAGAGCCTTAAGGTTCATTGTCTTTCATTACACGCTGCGCACACACGTGAACCGCGAGTGAGACGGAGGAAATAAGTCATAATCGTAATTAAAGACATAATCTTTAAACTAATGAATTCTATTAAACATGTTGACAGGGGATTTGTAATATAATAACAGCGAAGCATTAATTAAATGCATATTTTCTGTGGAGCGATCTATTGATGTAAGAAAAAAACATGATTGGACAAACAGCCTATGCCAGTTCTTAAAAGGGATTCAGTCAGTGTTTTCGTTTTGTAATCTAAATTTGTCATTTAAGTGAAAAATATCTAGAGCAGGATTTATTTTATTCTTTTTGTTTAGTTTATTCTGTGCTGCTGAAAACACGCGCAGGTGAAGATGCTCTATTATGTTCTGTATGCTGTTTGCATGTTAAAATAAATCAGTATTTTAAAATGCTATATTTAATGTGTCACACAAAATAGGTCAATTCTTTTTTTAATTAAATAATATTTTAATATTAATCGGTTAACGGTTAACATTCGGTTAACGAGCCAAAATTAATCGAAATCTTTAGTAAAAAATAACAGACCTATAGTTGTACAAGACAGCCGGCACAATCTAACTAAAAACATGCTTGCTGTAAAACTAGGCTACATTATTTGAGCATTCCCTGTGATATTGTCCTTTTTAATATTAAGATGTTTCTTTGATATCTGCAATGGGCTATTGACATCGTTGGTAAAATATTCAGCCTTTTATTAAATGTATTAACTTTATTAAATTAAAGCCTGATATTTTCCTGCAGGTTTGATGCAGATTAAACTAAACCTTCTGATGCCAGTTTTACTTAATAATCCTTCTCCATATCTCGCCGTGAGTAAGACGGAGAAAGTTCAAAACAAGGTCCGCTTATATGCTTCAGCGCCAAAGCACAAACTGGTCTGTTTAATAAAATAATAATATATCAAATTACAGTGAAATATTCACAGTTTCAGAGTAGCCTATATTAGGCTAAATCATTTTCTGTTAATAACAATCCATATTGCGCCCGTAAGTTTCACCTTTCATTTATTTAATAAACTACTTTGACCACAATGGGCCAGGCTTTAAAACTATTCGCAGCACTTAAAGTATTCACCTTAGAAAAATAAACTCAATCTGAAGGATGGGAGAACAAACTCATTGTGAGAATAATCTTACGGAGCGGCGCACGTCACCTCTGCGCATGCATCCGGCACGTGAATGAAAGCGCTTGATGCATCGGAGACAGCGCGCAGCGCTCGGGTATCTGCAGACATTTGCAAAACAGCAGCTCAAATGGAAGAAATAAGTGCGTTGAGGATCTGTCCAATGCATTATTGAGGCTTTTCTAATTAAACATTTCAGGTAGGCCTACTTTGTGTGTAGAGCAGGTAATAACCGTCTCCACTCCAGTATTGCGAATGCGATCTGTTGATCTAACAGACAAAGCAGCGCAAACATGATGAAATGAACTCCTGCTGCCGGTCAAAATGAATCAATTTAATGCAAAACTAAATGCATTTCTCCACTAATTATTTAGACTAGAAGGAACAAATAGTCTTAGAGAAAGTTTTTCCTGTTGTTAAATGAGACAAGCAGATTGAATTGTGAATGAATGGAGAATGATTGACAGGGGCAGTGGCGGGAAGTACTGAAGTGAACATGAATTTAAACACTTAAAGATACATATGTGCTTCACATTAAACTGTAGAATGGCTTCAGAACATTTGGGATATAGTAGGCCAACATGACAATGTTCTAGTGCCTTAAAATAGGCTTCATTAGTTGGCTTATAAACACAGAATATAGCGCACGTGCAAGATCGGATTTGGATCTGTACCAGCTGGCCGATACCCGATCCAGCAAAAATATGCGATATCGAACCGATATCCGATCCAAGTATCGGCATCGGTGCATCCCTAATTATATTAGGGTTCAACTTTGCAATCAAATCATGTGTTAATTATAATCCCGACTGGAGATTGCAGACCTGCGATGTGACTCTTGCAGATTCACACATTGCAGTATTGATGCTGAAATCATATATTGTGCAGCCCTTATAGGGAACTGATTGAGACGCAGCCTAAATCTTTATCTGGCCGCTTTCCAGAGAGCTTCCCTGAAAATCATCTAGTGATGCTCTTCCTGCTCCACAATCAGATTCCAGTAAACAGACTGCAGGACTCTCTCCAGCTCATAATTCAGTGTTGACGTCTTCAGTCATTATTTGTAATAAATAATTATGGATACAGAACTAAGTTAGTGTTTTAGAAAACATTACAAAAAACATTTGCAATAGTTGCCATAGTATTTTAATATGTATTTTCTTATAAAAACTTTGTTTACATTTTAAAGTAAAATGTGTTAAGTGTACTTTATGCTTTTTTTGCATGGTGCATTAGATTTATTAATGGTAAATAAAGGTTTAATCTAAACTTACGTTTACATTACATGCCCCTGCAACATCTTCAGTTTTTGAATTGTAGTTCGTGTTTTCATTTAATATTATATATTTTTTAAATATTTTTTTGTAGGATAATGTATTAAATGTTTTTTAAATAAAAGATTTATATTTTATTTTGGCTTGTTTTAACTGTTCTGATCACATTTTTAAGTGCTATATTTTTAGCATAATGTCTTTTACAAAAAGAGCTATCAGCAATTTTTATAAAGCATTAAATAATGACTATTTTTGTAAATTTTTTTAGTAAGCAATATGTAATGCATTACAATAATTATTTTTTAAAATATAAAATAAAAATTTGCTTTGGACTAGAAATATTTTTAGTTTTTTATCAGAATTAAGAAATCTAATAAATAATTTCCTGTACATGACAAAAATATTTTCCCTTAAAGTAATTGGTGCTGGGCAATAATTTATCTAAATTAATCGCATTCAATATAAAAGTTTGTTTGGACATAATACGTGTGTGTGTGTACTGTATATGTATAAATGCACACATGCATGCAAAAATGGGAGAAAATGTTTATTTATAATTGGATATGAAATAAAATGCGTATTAAAACATAGATACAAATTTGGTATACATTTAAAAATCTATGTAACAATGACTTAGTGTAGTTTTGCTTCTATGTATATGTGTGTATGACATGCATAATACGCGTGCATATGTTATGTCAAAACAAACTTTTATTTTGGACCTCATTAATTAACACAGTTAAAGTCAGAATTATTAGCCTCCCTTTGAATTTTATTTTCTTTTTTAAATATTTCCCAAGTTATATTTAACAGAGCAAGGAAATTTTCACAGTATGACTGATAATATTTTTTATTCTGGAGAAAGTCTTATTTGTTTTATTTCGGCTAGAATAAAAGCAGTTTTTAATTTTTTTAAAACCCATTTTAAGGACAAAATTATTTTCGATAGTCTACAGAACAAACCATCATTATACAATACCTTGCCTAATTACCCTAACCTGCCTAGTTAACCTAATTAACCTAGTTACGCTTTTTAATGTCACTTTAAGATTTATAGAAGTGTCTTAAAAAATATCTATTAAAATATTATTTACTGTCATCATGACAAAGATAAAATAAATCAGTTATTAAAGATGAGTTATTAAAACTATTATGATTAGAAATGTGTTGAAGAAATCTTCTCTCCGTTAAACAGAAATTGGGGAGAAAAATAAACAGGGGGGCTAATAATTCAGGGGGTTTAATAATTCTGACTTCAACTGTATGCATATAGATATATATATATATATATATAATGGCTAACTATATTAAAAATAATCTGTTATTTAAGTCTATAAATCTCTTTTAGTAAATACTTATGCAAAAGCGTTAACCATTGTCTCTATAATGACAGGTTGTGTGTTGAAATGCTGCCCTCTTGTGGAGATTGATCACATTACAAACAATTACTGATATGAAATCTTGTATTTTCCTTCCCTCAGACTCCCAAAAACACGCTCGATGGACAACCTGCTGTCTGCGTGTGAGAACGGCGTGACGCTGACCCGTACCTCCAGCGACCCCAACCTGAACAAGCACTGCCCGGAGGGACGGCCCACGCTGGAGCCCAACCCACCCCTGATGCTGACCCCGGACCCCGGACCCCCCAGAGAAGAGCTGGAAAATCACGAAAATCACCAGAGTTTATTATCTGAACAGCTTGAGGACAACCAGGGGGCGGAGCCATGTCTGACAACCCAGCCCCTCCCATCAATGCCCTGGCCATTAGCAATAGAACAAGCCCCACCTCCCTTGATTCCAAACCAATCACCGCCTCAGATCCCACACAGCCCCCTTCCCCCTCCAGACGTGGACGTCAGAACTGTAGAAATCACTTCCACGGCTTCTCTATGTAATGGATTTGCACATGTAGAAAACACTAGAGAGTCATCATCGGACTCGGTCGAGACTCTGACAGAGCAAAGTGTGTGTGTTGAAGTGAGAAAGCCTGATGAAGTGCGTAACGGAGCGCTGGTTTTGCTAAGAGAGCGTCCTCATGCGGTGGAGTACGCTAAAACGGCACGGCGTCTGATTTCTGCCAGTCCGCTGCCGGATCTGTCTCTGCTGGGCTCTCAGTGGGACAGTGTGCAGGGAATGGTGCAGTCTGCCTGCGGGGGCGCTATTCAGCACGGGAGCTATCATGGACGCCGGCTAGCCAACAAACTCCTGCGTGCACAGGTATGCTAATGACTATCAGATTTTCTGGTTGAGATTAATTATGGAGTCATATCAGTCTCAAAAATAATACATTTACAAAATAAAATTCATGCACAATTCACATTTACAAAATTTAATTAGTAAATTAAAAACACAATTCGTAAATACATCTCCAATTCGTTAATTCAAAACAATTTATAGATACACAAAGCACAATTTGTAAAATTCAAAACACACTTTATTAATACATAAAGCACGATTCATAAATTCAAAACACAATTTGTAAATACACAAATCCAATCTGTAAATTCAAAACAGTTTATTAATACACAAAACACGATTTGTAAATTCGTAAATTCAAAACAATTTATAAATGCTCAAGGCACGATTCGTAAATTCAAAACACGATTCGTAAATACACAAATCCAATTCGTAATTTCAAAACGCAGTTTATAAATACACAAATTCATAAATGCACAGATCCGATAAGTAAATTCCAAACATTTAAAAATACACAAAGCACAATTCGTAGATTCTAAACAATTGTATAAAATTCGTAAATACACAAATACAATTCGTAAATACACAAATCCAATTTGTAAGTTTAAAACACGATTTGTAAATACACAAATCCAATTCGTAAATTCAAAACACAATTTATAAACACAAATCCAATTTGTAAATTCAAAATACAATTCATAAATGCACAAATCTGATATGTAAATTCCAAACATTTAAAAATACACAAAGCACAATTCGTAGATTCCAAACAATTGTACAAATATGCAAATCCAATTCGTGAATTTAAAACAATTTATAAATACACACGACACAATTCGAAAAATTCAAAACACACTTCATTAATACACAAGGCACAATTCGTAAATTCATACCACAATTTGTAAATAGACAAATCCAAATCGGAAATTCAAAACAATTCATTAATACACAAAACACGATTCGTAAATACACAAATCCAATTCGTAAATTCAAAATACAATTCATAAATGCACAAATCCAATTCGTAAATTCAAAACAATTCATTAATACACAAAACACGATTCGTAAATACACAAATCCAATTCGTAAATTCAAAATACAATTCATAAATGCACAAATCCAATTCGTAAATTCAAAGCAATTCATTAATACACAAAACACGATTTGTAAATACACAAATACAATTCGTAAATTTAAAATACAATTCATAAATACACAAATCCAATTCGTAAATTCAAAACAATTTAAAAATACACAAAGCACAATTCGTAGATTCTAAACAATTTTATAAACATGCATATCCAATTCGTAAATTCAAAGCAATTCATTAATGCACAAAATACGATTCGTAAATACACAAATCCAATTCGTAAATTCAAAATACTATTTGTAAATACACAAATCCAATTTGTAAATTCAAAACAATTTATTAAAACACAAAACACGATTCGTAAATTCATAAATTCAAAACATATTATAACTACACAAGGCATGATTCGTAAATTCAAAACATGATTCGTAAATACTCAAATACAATTCGTAAATACACAAATCCAATTTGTAAGTTTAAAACACAATTTATAAACGCAAATCCAATTTGTAAATTCAAAATACAATTCATAAATGCACAAATCTGATCTGTAAATTCAAAACATTTAAAAATACACAAAGCACAATTCGTAGATTCTAAACAATTGTACAAATATGCAAATCCAATTCGTGAATTTAAAACAATTTATAAATACACACGACACAATTCGAACAATTCAAAACACACTTCATTAATACACAAAGCACGATTCGTTAATTCATACCACAATTTGTAAATAGACAAATCCAAATCGGAAATTCAAAGCAATTCATTAATACACAAAACACAATTCGTAAATACACAAATCCAATTCGTAAATTCAAAATACAATTCATAAATGCACAAATCCAATTCGTAAATTCAAAGCAATTCATTAATACACAAAACACGATTCGTAAATACACAAATCCAATTCGTAAATTCAAAATACAATTCATAAATGCACAAATCCAATTCGTAAATTCAAAGCAATTCATTAATACACAAAACACGATTCGTAAATACACATCCAATTCGTAAATTCAAAATACAATTCATAAATGCACAAATCCAATTCGTAAATTCAAAGCAATTCATTAATACATAAAACACGATTTGTAAATACACAAATACAATTCGTAAATTTGAAATACAATTCATAAATACACAAATCCAATTCGTAAATTCAAAACCATTTAAAAATCCACAAAGCACAATTCGTAGATTCTAAACAATTAAATAAGTATGCAAATCCAATTTGTAAATTCAAAACACAATTCGTAAAGACGCAAGTCCAAAGTTGAGAAACAATCTCTAACTACAGAGGCAAGATTCTGTTAGCGCTAAGGGCTAATTTGTACTATTCTTATAAGTCTTGAGAAGATTTCTAAAATGTTAACACAGACAGCAAGACACCAACGTGTGGAGGTGTTTGAACAGCCTGATCTCACAAGGAAACGTAGCTACCGTATTTTGTCAGTTTAGTGGCGTACGAAAATGTACGATTTTAAAGATGCATGGCACTGAACCCTGCCTCTAAACTCAACTGTCATTGGGGGATAAGTAAACCGTACTAAATTATACAAATGAGATTGTACGAATTCATAGGAATTAGCCACTAAGGCAAAAAGTTACGAATTGTCGTGAGGTGTTGGTTTGAATGCATGAGACGCAGAGCACAGGCGCTCTTGACTCTGGAGGTCATTAATAATGTAATAACACTAATACTGAAATGGTTAAGATGTTTTAGAATGACCAACACAACATTTCAGATGTTTTACACCAGGGCTATTCAATTAGTTTGTCATGGGGGCCGGTTCATGATAAGCATATCATGACTTGCTATATGAGTGATAACACAACAGCAATATAAGAGCCCATATATGTTGTATTTTTGCTCCTTAAGACACCCACGTTGGCTTTTTCTACATTAAAATGTTAATATATTGTATTTTGAAACTACATAACATCACTGCATTGTACAATAGACTTTTTTTTTTACAAACATTCAAATGTTGTATTTCAGAGCACAACAAAAGCAGTGCATTGCTGAAGTAGGCTTCTTCTACATTCAGACACATTCATATGTTATTTTTTGAACTGCATAACAATTAGGGATGCAACAATTATAGAGTTTGGTTGTACGATTATATAGTCTGAAGAATAATCATGGTTTGACGGTTATCAGGTCTAATGTAAATTCAAGCTTTATATTAGGTGAGCTATTTAGATGACCTGTTGTTGCCATCTGCGTCATGCATACATAATCATCTTAATATTAATTCATCTAACATATCTTTTGTTTACACTGCACTGAAAGGCATGCAGAACTCTCACCGTGAGATGTTTTCTACTGCGTGCGCCCGCAAAGACGCAAGCGCGTTGCTCCGCTTGTGCCGCATATTGTCATATATTCTTACATTAGAAACAACAAACTAGCAAGCGGAAAAGACGTGATATGGGAACGGCCGCTGCGTTAATCCGGTGTACATACTTGGAACTTTGCACAGTTGGCAACTTGGCATAACTTTAACTGCAGCAGTTTCGTTTTGTTCCGTGCAACAAAAATGCGGCTTAGAGAAGCCTTTACGATTAATTGTGAGTCTAACGAATGAAAGCACATTTAATAGTGTAATCGGCTAATTGTTGCATCACTATTGACGATATCAGTGCATAGTACAAAAGGCCTTTTCTACAAACATGTCTAAATATTTTTGGCTGCCCGCGCCACTCCCTGAATGGTGACTCACGCTCTGCGCAGCTTGCAGCTCATGCTGTATTGAACAGGCGCACCTCACTTCATAACAATAGCGGCCGTTTTTCGACTTAACTAAATTTATTTTTGATGTCTTGGTCACTATTTGGAGGGCTGGAAAAAATTGCCTCGGGGCATTCAATTGAATAGCCCTGTTTTACAGTGTGCTCAGCCTGCTGGTTTGTCCATTCACACACATTTTTACCACATGATCTCTTATAACAAAATCACATGACTTTTTTTAATGCACAAACTGGAATGTCTTCATTAAAAGTGTGTCCATCGTAGTTCATGCACATTTTTTCTTATCGAATGTAAAGTTTATCCTACTCAATTATGCGCATACATGTTTTATGTACATTTTCAAAATGTATGTTTATCTTGGCGTTTCCATCAACCATTTTTATGCACATATCCAAAATGCTCAAAAAATAAGTTGACGGAAACAAAGCTAATGACACCCTCCCTCAGCAGAAATTACATTCAATAGAAATTACAAAGCAATGCCACATCCACCATTTTCAAAAATGATTCTAACATAAAGAATCTACAGCTGACCCACAGCTTCTGCACGAGTGTGTGGCGCCATCTAGAGGATTGTACTAGAGGAAGTAATTATCACTGATATAAACTGCATAAGGCAGTTACGCCCCATTCACACGGGGCTTCAGCGTCAATGCTTAACAGAGGGCGTGGCTGAAGTTGGGGCTGACGCGATCGTCATAGCAGCGTCAGCCAATGAAATTAGTCAGCAATAGGCCACTGTTGGAGCTGGTGTATTTGCATACAGCGATCTCATTGGCTGACGCTTCCGTCGGCGCTTGAAAAGTTGAGCATGTCCCAACTTCTGCAGCGAGCAACGCCTCTGAAGCGGCGCCGACGGATCCACAATGCAGTTCGGCAACGCCTGACGTCACCCATTCAAAGTGAATGGGAAGCGTTGAAGCTGACGCCCCGTGTGAATGGGGCGTTAACCTATTGATTTTAAACACTATTAATGAAATAAAAACTTAAAATGCTAGCCAGATTTGATTAAAAAATACTTAATAAGGCTTAACTAACTAGGCAAGTTAGGGTAATTAGGCAAGTCATTGTATAACAGTGGTTTGTTCTGTAGACAATCCAAAACAAATATTGCTTAAGGGGGCTAATAATATTGACCTTTAAATGTGTTTAAAACAATTATAAACTGCTTTTATTGTAGCCAAAATAAAACAAATAAGACTTTCTCCAGAAGAAAAAATATTATAGGAAATACTGTGAAAAATTCCTGAATCTGTTCAACATCATTCGGGAAACATTTAAAAAAGAAAAAATAATTCACAGCAGGGCGAATGAGTTTTACTTCAACAGTACAGTATTGTGCCTGTTCATTATTATTGATATATTGAATGTCTGCATGTGTGTAATCACAGGCTGGCAGCAGTGTTGGTGGCGGACCGTGTTGCCATCGGGACCCTCTGCGTGCTCCCGGAAGCCCCGTTCAGTCGGGCTGGTTCTCAGCAGTGAAGAGCTCTGGATACGCCGCTCTCTGCTCCTCCTCTTTGGGTCCGTCTCTGCGCCAGCTCTTGCCATCCCACTCATGCCCGTCTGCAGGGTCTTCAGCGTATCTGGATGACGATGGGCTGCCGGTGGCGCTGGATGCGGTGCAGCAGCGGCTCAGGCAGATCGAAGCCAGCTATAAGCAGGAGGTGGAGGTCCTGAGGCGTCAGGTTCGACAACTGCAGCTCAAACTGGAGAGCAAACAGTTCTGCACTCCGCCCTCAGAGCCTGATGTAGACTACGAGGACGATATTGTGAGTTTATGTACACACACACATTTCTCATTGGAGCTGTGTAGGACTGAGCAGGGTTATTATTGTACAACTCCTAATCAGAAAATTTTATTGTTGGTTCTTGCAGCACATTTCAAAAGAAGTTGTATCAGTAAAGCATTTACCACTTTGTAATGTTGCCTTCCCTGTTCACAACACGTTAAAGATGTTTAGGGACTGAAGACACCAAGTGATGAAATATTTCAGCTGTAATTTTGTCCCATTCCTCCTGCAAACAAGTCTTAAGGTGGGCAACAGTACGGGGTCTTTGTTGTCGCATTTTGCACTACAAAATGCACCACATATTCTCTATTGCAGACAGGTCGGGACTCCAGACAGACCAGTCCAGTACCTGTATCCTCTTTCTCTGCAGCAGGACTTTGTAATGTGTGCAGAATGTGGTTTTGATTGTCTTGTTGAAATATTCATGGGCGTCCCTGGAAAAGAAGGCAGCATATTGTGCTCCAAAATCTCTCTGTACTTTTCAGCATTAATGGTGCATCACAGAAGTGCAAAATACCTTTGCCCAGGACACTGACACAACCCCATACCATTACAGACTCTGACTTTTGGACTTGTTGCTGGTAACAGTCTGGGTGATCCTTTTCTTCTTTGGTCCAGAGCACACAGCGTCCATTTCTCCCCAAAAAAACCCTGAAATACTGATTCATCTGAGCACAGTACATGTTTCCACTGTGTGATGGTCCATCCCAGATGCCTCCGAGCCCAGGGAAGTTGACGGCGCTTCTGGACACTGTTAACATAGGGCTTCCTTTTGGAACAGTTGAGTTTTAACTGGCATTTGTGGATGTAACTACGTATTGTGGTACTTGACAAAGGTTTGCCGCAGTAGTCCTGAGCCCGTGTGGTGATCTGGCTTATAGATGAATGAGAATTCTTGATAGAGCGCCCCCTGAGGGATCGGAGATCACGGTTATTCAGCTTAGGCTTGCGCTCTTGTCCTTTACGCACTGAAATTCCTCCAGATTCCTTGAATCTTTTAATGATGTTCTGCACTGTTGAAGGTGAAATATCCACATGTCTTCCTCTCTTTCTTTGAGGAACATTGTGTTTAAACATTTCAATCATTTTCTCCTGTATTTGTTGGCAAACTGGCGATCCTCGGCCCATCTTTGCTCCTAAAGGACTAGACCTTTCTTGGATGCTGCTTTTGTATCAGATCATAATCACAATCACCTGTTTCACATCACATCATTTCACCAATATACCTGATTACTAGCCTTAAACTGCTCCTGTCACAACTGTGTTGCAGGTCTGAATGACAGGAAAGGATGTATATTCACAAATGAAATGAAGTTGACCAACGAAAACATCAAATATTTTGTGTTCATATTGTCTGCAATGAAATACAAGTCAAAGTAAATTTAGAAACCACGTCTTTTTTATTTGCATATTCCATACTGTCCCAGCTTTTTTTGATTTGGGGTTGTACAATATATTGTTACTGCCAGGGTGTTTGTGGGATCTTAAAAAGTCCCAATCTAGCAATGTGAGCTAATAATCAGCATGGTTAGTTTTGATTTCATGTGTATTTTAATGACAGCCATATGTGTGTTTGTGTGTGTGTGTCAGACGTGTTTGCGTGAGTCTGACGGCAGTGAGGATTCAGACTCTCTGTCCAGTCGCAGTGAGGATCGCTTCAGTGAGGGCAGCTGGGATCGAGTGGAGAGGAAAGACACGGAGGTCAGACATCTGCATCTATTATCTCTCTGCTTTGTGTTTGACTGTCAGATTTAACTCAACCGTGTGTGTGTGTGTGTGTCTCAGGTCACTCGGTGGGTCCCGGATCACATGGCGTCTCACTGCTTTAACTGTGACAGTGAGTTCTGGATCGCCAAACGTCGCCATCACTGCAGGTCAGAGCCCAAAACTCACAAACATTCATTCATTTTCCTTCAGCTTAGTCCATTATTTATCAGGGGTCACCACAGTGGAATGAACCGCCAACTATTAGAGCATATGTTTTACACAGTAGATGCCCTTCCAGCTGCAACCCATCACTGGGGAATTGTTCACTTAATTGTATTACTTATTTTATCATGGATTCAATGAACAAACAAGTTAGATCTATAGTTTTATTTAACAGGAATAATGGTAATGGTTTACAATAAGGTTCCATTAGTTAATGTTAATGTATATACTAACATGAACCAGCAAAGCCTTCTGTTGTGTTTTGATGTGATTTTTGAGTGTGAAATAGCTCAAATCATTCAGTGGAGTGATATGGAGGTGTAATGCGCCCTAAACCTTATCTGTCAATAACAAACACTGTAGAGCAGTGGTCCTCTCAACATTTAATGATATTATTGCTCATAAAAGTTTGCAGTAAGGATGACAAAAAAATGTTTGCAAACAAACGGTATGTTTATTACTATATCTAGATATGTTTATGCATAAATAATAGCCTAATGTCAAAGACAATCAGCTCAGCCAAATTGTGTCGACGTCAGACAAACTCAACCACAACTTAAGAAATCAGACATTATGTCTGATTTCATGGCAATTAATTGTAAAGTCTTAGAGGAGATCGTGCAAAGTATGAAAACATCAACCTGCAGTCTTGACACGCTCCCCACATCATTCTTCAAAACTGTGTTTAACTGTTTAGAAATGGATCTCCTAAAAGTGGTAAATGCTTCACTTCTGTCAGGGATTTTTCCCAACTCACTTAAAACTGCAGTTGTTAAACCCCTCTTGAAAAAGAGCAATCTGGATAACACACTACTGAGCAGTTACAGGCCAATCTCAAATCTCCCTTTCATTGGCAAAATCATTGAAAATGTTGTTTTCAACCAGGTTAACACATTCTTAAACTCCAAGGGGTGTTTAGACAATTTTCAATCTGGTTTCAGAGCACATCACAGTACAGAGAGCGCTCTTATAAAGATAATCAATGATATCCGCCTAAATACAGATTCAGGTAAACTAACAGTGCTGGTTTTGCTTGATCTTAGTGCTGCATTTGACACTGTCGATCACAGCATACTTCTGGATAGGCTGGAAAATTGGGTTGGGCTGTCTGGGACGGTCCTTAAATGGTTCAGATCTTATCTTGAAGGGAGAGGTTACTATGTCAGTATAGGTGACCATAGGTCGAGGTGGACACCGATGACATGTGGAGTCCCACAAGGCTCGATTCTGGCACCTCTCCTGTTCAACCTCTATATGATCCCTCTGAGCCAAATACTGAGAAAGAACCAAATCAGCTACCACAGCTATGCTGATGACACTCAGATCTACTTAGCCTTATTGCCAAATGACTACAGCCCTATTGACATCCTCTGCCAATGCATTGATGAAATGAACAGTTGGATGAGCCACTGGATGAGATTTAACACTTTCTTCAGTTAAACAAAGAGAAAACTGAAGTCATTGTGTTTGGGAACAGAGATGAGGTTCTCAAGGTGAATGCGTACCTTGGCTCTAAAGGTCAAACAACAAAAAATAAGGTCAAGAATCTTGGTGTGACTCTGGAGTCAGATCTGAGTTTCAATAGTCATGTCAAAGCAGTTAGTAAATCAGCATACTATCATCTCAAAAACATTGCAAGAATCAGATGCTTTGTTTCCAGTGAAGACTTAGAGAAACTTGTTCATGCTTTTATCAGCAGCAGGGTGGATTACTGTAACGGCCTCCTCACGGGCCTTCCCAAAAAGACAGTCAGACAGTTGCAGCTCATCCAGAACACTGCTGCCAGGATTCTGACCAGAAGCAGGAAATCAGAGCACATCACACCTGTCCTCAGGTCTCAACACTGGCTCCCAGATACATTCAGAATAGATTTTAAAGTACTATTACTGGTCTATAAATCACTAAATGGCCTAGGACCTCAATACATTACAGATATGCTCACTGAATACAAACCTAGAAGAACACTCAGATCTCTAGGATCATATAAACTAGAAACTCCAAGAGTTCAGTCAAAGCAGGGTGAATCGGCTTTCAGCTACTACGCCCCTCGCTGCTGGAATCAGCTTCCAGAAATGATCAGATGTGCTCCAACATTAGGCACATTCAAATCCAGACTGAAAACACATCTGTTTAGCTGTGCCTTTACTGAATGAGCACTGTGCTACGTCCGACAAATCGCACTATTGTTTTTCTCTTCTTTTTAATTCTTTTACAACCTGTTTTAACACATTTTTATCTGTTTTTTATTATCTGTTTTTATTTTTTCTTACACTTGTCTTTTTTATTCCTGTTTATGTAAAGCACTTTGAATTGCCACTGTGTTTGAAATGTGCTATATAAATAAACTTGCCTTGCCTTGCCTAATGTAAAGCATCAGCACATTAACATCATTTGTAACTGAAAAGCGTAAGCCTTTAAATTGGCCCTATATTAGTTGCCAATTTTTTTAAAGTTTCTTGTCAGTAGCTGTGACGTCCCTCATCTCATTTTGGGTGTGTTTCCCTTGCGCTCAAAAAAAGCTCTAGGCTTGTCGTGGTATTGGGGACGAGTCGTCTGCAAATGTCTTATTAATTTGGACGGCCTCATGCATTCGTTGGCAAGAACTTACGCAGATAATGCACTGTGGCTGGGTCGGGGACTCTTTGCTTCAAGAAAATTGAATAAAACCATACTTCAGGTAACCATCTCGGTGTTTCCTGCATTTCGTTTTTCCAGTATTGCTAGCGCTGCGACCCGAAATGTTTGGAGCTTCCTCACCTGGGTCCAGTATGCTTGGGTCATTACTATTAGCTGCTGGAGGCGAATCAGTGAGACTCTGTCTTTTTTGTGGAGGACGAATTACAAATTTGTCCATTTTTTTGGTCAGCCAGGGGATAAAATGAACTAATTGTTCACTGCTAAAAAAGAAGTTTTAAAAATTTGACTCCCCCCACAGAGCTCGCTGAGGCCCCCTTATCCTCTTAAGGCCCAAGGTGTTTTTTTACATGCATTTTTTATTTCTTTTTGCTATTTGGGCTTTTTGGAACTTAATTAGAATAAAAACATAAGTATCATCTTTTGATCTGATGGACCTTTAGAGAAAAATGATGTCCATATATGTGGACTTGTGGTCCCGATTTATGTAAAACACTTTTTCCTGAATGTTTTTTAATGCATATAACATAGTCAAAGCAAGTTCAAAAAAAATTTCTTTCAAAATGTTTTCCCATTTTAGAGTTAAAAATAGGGTTTTGGACATTTCATATGCTGCAAAACAGCTGCAGGATGACACTGTATGTCTGTAACAAAATATAAAACATTCAGGCTCGGTTTCACAAACAGGGCTTAGCTTAAGCCAGGACTAGACCTTAGTTAAATTAGGCTATTTAAGCCACATTTATAAAAACTGCCTTAGAAAAAGACATTACTGGTGTGCACCTGTAGACAAAAAATGACACTGATATATTTTAAGTCATCTCACTGCAAGTTATTTTCAGTTGAGACAGCTCAAACATGCAATTTAATCTTGACTAGCCTTAAACCTTGTTTGTGAAACCGGAGGTCAAAGTATTTTAAATAGCCACTTAAGAGCTGAAATGTGCTGTCCACGGATGTAGACACTCAGGCCCCGTTTAAACTAGCACGTTTAGTTTTAAAATGGCGTTTCAGAATGAAAACGGTCCGCGTCCACACTGGCATTTCACCCAGCGTTTCTGAACAACTCTCCGTCTACATTAAAATGGTGAAAATGCACATCACGTGACCACACACACACTCTCTGGCATGCGCTGCAGCGTGCTTTGAGCACATACCCATATGAGAGCTGTCCTCGTCGGACTGTTCATCACAGATCTCCCGCTGGATCTAATCTCACTATATTTGTTAAACGTGATGTTTAATTCATCTTGTTGTCTATATCTGACGACATATTCCCTGACTTTGCTCTTTTGAATATATCACTTGTTCTCAGGTAACGTGAACTTGAACTTCTTGAGCTGATGATAATAACGTGCGCTTGATTATTGACGTGCTTTTGAAACCTGATCCTGTCAGAAACTGACAAACGCGAGAGTGACAGGCAAAAAACCAAAGGAGAAGCCGGAAAAAAGGAGCACATTATTTTTTCAGCAAACGTGAACAAACTGCCATGTTTAACTCTTATCATCACCTTTTGGACTGTTATGAACTCTGAATGACAGAATTACTCTCTAACAAGAGGCTACACGTGCTGCTGAAGATTACAGACACATTTAATCATGAGAGGTCTGACTGGGGGCTATATTTTGGGTTGTTTTGAACCTAAATAAGAACTAAATGTCTGCTGTGTGTAGTTCTTCCTCAATTGATAACATATCGCAGACTGTAAGCGTCTGTATGTGCTCATATATGTTCATTTATTTTATATAATTGCAGACGTTACAGTAGGCTATTTCGCATCATTGATCTGCAGTTATAATCCACTCATGTTCATAGAAAAGTTAGTAATAAACTTTTATACACAAGTGTTTGTGTATAAAGCATCTGTTTTGTGAGAAGTGCTTCTCATATGATATGTGAGCGACCCGTACAGCTTTACTGTAGACATTTCCTCGAGCGAATATGACTAACTTTCTTACACCACACCCACCAAAAGAGTACCTTTGGTACCCTTTTAGCAGTGGAAAAGCAAGCCTGATAAAGGTGACCCGTAGCGTAGCGTACTGTACCAGTCAGTGGAAACCAGCCAATATATTGTGAAAACGTGAATACAAATAAACCTCAGTAGCATAAGCATAAACTACGATGAAAGCAAATGAACTCTAAAAACTCTGACGATGATCAGATATGAATGTGTGTTTGGGGACTTTGCAGCAGATGTCTCCAGTGTAAATCTTCTGAAATGTTGTGTTGCTCATTGTAAATTCTGCAGCAGATTGGATCATGGTGCTTTATACACAAATGTGACATGCAATGTATTGCGCATAAATCTAGTTTGCATGTCTTTAGATGGAAACACAGCTATTGACTGCTGTTGTGTGTGACCATGTTGTGTTTTATGCCATATTCCAGGTTTGTGTAGTAGTTTAATTTGCATCTCTGGATGGAAACATTGATCACTGTTTCATGTGTGTCCTGCAGGAACTGTGGGAATGTGTTTTGTAAAGACTGCTGCCACCTGAAGCTGCCCATTCCAGACCAGCAGCTGTACGACCCGGTTCTAGTCTGCAATACCTGCTACGACCTGCTGCTGGAGTCCCGAACGCGAGAGTTACGCTCGCAGCAGCTGAAAAAGGCCATCGCCACCGCCTCCAGCTGAGAGACCGATGCTCTCTACAGCCAAACACACCCAGAGCGGACATCCCGATGCACACCGGGAGCGTTTCTAACACAGCGCTGCTCTGCTTGAGGACGTTCAGGTTCAGACGCCCAGAACAGCGTATTCTCTTCTGCATCTGGAAATCAATATGCATCGTCACACTGCAGAAGAGGAAAACACGGGACAATCATCCAGAGGCTCACTATTTAAACCCAGAGAAGACTGCTGCTGCTGCTGCTACAGTATTTAAAATGATTCTACTTTTGTATCCTTATGATTTTTCGTGCACTACAGAGAGAGAGAGAGGGGATCCGAGACCAAAACTGGAGAAATCTGCAGTTGTTTACTTGCTGTTTGTTTGTTCGTCTGCTGTGTGAGGCTTGAATGTACTGTTTGTTTGTTTGTGTATGGGTGCAGTTTCTGAACAGATTTAAAGAGATGGTTCACACGAAAGTAAAAACAAATGTGTACTATTTACTCACCATTAACCCTTCACGTTTCTATAAAAGAAGATGTTTTGAAGAATGTTGGAAACTGGTGGCTTCCATAGTATTTTGTTTCCTACTACAGAAGGGAACAGATTCCGGTTTGCACACATCGAAATACAACACTTTACATACATTTATTTACAACAATAACCTTGCTGCATTTACAAAATAAAAGAATATTAGGATAAGATATATTAGAAAAGGACATATATATATATCAAAAACTCAAAAATATAACAACAACAAAATAAAAATGCTCCTGTTTTGTTAATGTTCTCCTTTCTAAAGCAGCTATTATATTAATTACCTCATTTTGTGTTCAGTTGAAGAAACTCAAACCGTTTTTTGATCAGGAATTGATGGCAGAATTGACATTTTTGTGTGAACTGTCCCTTTAAATCAACACTTCATTTATTTTTCTTGCAAATAGGCTTATTTTACAGCTTCTCTACAGTTAAACAGTGGAGTTTTACCATTGTTGAATCCATTCAGCCGATATCTGGGCTTGACGAGAGCACTTTTAGCTTAGCTTAGCATAGATCATTGAATCGGATTAGACCATTAGCATGTCTTGACCATTTTTTTTAGTTAAAGCTTGACTCTTCTGAAGCTACATTGTGCATTAGTCTGACAGAAAATGAAAAGTTGTTCTTTTCTAGACTCATAATTCAGCTGATATCTGGGCTTGACGAGAGCACTTTTAGCTTAGCTTAGCATAGATCATTGAATCGGATTAGACCATTAGCATGTCTTGACCATTTTCCTAGTTAAAGCTTGACTCTTCTGAAGCTACATTGTGCACTGAGACTGACAGAAAATGAAAAGTTGCTGTTTTCTAGGTTGATATGACTAGGAACTATACTCTAATTCTGGCATAATAATCAAGGAACTTTACTACCATACCATGCAGTAAATTAAGGCAGTAAAGTTCCTTTATTATTATGCCAGAATTAGAGTATAGTTCCTAGTCATATTAACCTAGAAAACAGCAACTTTTCATTTTCTGTCAGTCTCAGTGCACAATGTAACTTCAGGAGAGTCAAGCTTTAACTAGGAAAAAGATCAAGACATATGCTAATGGTCTAATCCGATTCAATGATCTATGCTAAGCTAAGCTAAAAGTGCTCTCGTCAAGCCCAGATATCGGCTGAATTATCACAGTCTAGAAAAGAACAACTTTTCATTTTCTGTCAGACTAATGCACAGTGTAGCTTTAGAAGAGTCAAGCTTTAAATGATCAAAACTCTGGTTATTTTTGAGTGAGATGCTAATGGTCTAATCCGATTCAATGATCTATGCTAAGCTAAGCTAAAAGTGCTCCTGCCTGACCTGGAGATTGGCTGAATGGATTCAAAAATGGTGAAACTCATCTGTTTAACTCTAGAAAAGCTGTAAAAATGAATAATAAAAGTGAAGTGTCCCTTTTAAGCTGCTGGTTTGCATTGTGAAGATGTTTGTTTTTCCTCATTTGTCCAGCCACTCCTTCAAAACTGCGCTTTAAGCTTAACTGTGAACGTTCACTCTCTCGTTTGATTGTGAAATTAATGTTTTAAATGCCAAAATCCAACTCAGATTCCAACATATCAGTACTCGGTAATAGAAAAATCACTCATTGATGCGTTTGTCGCTGATCATGTTTGCACCGTTAACTTGTCTGTTGTTGTGATAAAACTATAATCATATTGCACTGCGCCGCCACTAAACTAGCGCTAGTTTCTTTTCTACAACTTCATCTGAACTCCAAAACACAGGTCAGTTATTGGTCATTTAATGCTTTTGTCTTCTGCGTCTCGTGAAAGAAAACGGCAGTTCTGGTTTATTTTCCATCAGGTGGTCTGCATTTTCAGAGCCGGTTGATGACGGTGTGTTGTTTAATGCTGATCCTCTCAGCAGTGCCATGTGTTTTATTTTCTTACTGGTTTGTAACTTTAACATGTTTAATGGTACAATAGCTAGACGCTTAACAACAAACAACAACAGAAGAAGAATGCTGATGGAGGAGTTGATGTGGGTTTGGTCTGATGGATTATTGCTTGGTTTTTTTTCATGGTGTTAATGAAGGACACATTTCGAGTTAAAACATTAAAAATAAAAAAGGAACCCAGAAATGTGATGTATAGTTATCCGGTCTGTAATAGTGGCTCAGATTTGTCACTTAGTGAATAATTGTTGTAAAGAAATGCACTGTACAAGTTCAATCCCATGGGTTAAATAAATCTTTATCAGCCGACTGAGTCCCATCATTTGTTTGAATGAGTGTTTGAGGATTACATATGTATTCATTTTCATCTGTTTATCTGGGGCCGGGTTGCGGGGGCAGCAGTGTCAGGAGAGAATTCCAGACTTCCCTCTCCCAGACACTTCCTCGGGGGGAATCCCGAGGCATTCGCAGGCCAGCCGAGAGGCATGCAGTAGTCCCTCCAGCATGTCCTGGGTCTTCCTCGAGGCCTCCTCCTGGTAGGACATGCCTGGAACACCTCCCTAGGTAGGCATCCAAACAGATGCCTGAGACACCTCAGCTGACTTCTCTTGATGTGGAGGAACAGCGGCTCTACTCCGAGCTCCTCCCAGGTGACAGAGCTCCTCACCCTGTAAAGGAAACTCATTTCAGCCGCTTGTATCTGAGATCTTGTGCTTTCGATCATGACCCAAAGCTCATGACCATAGGTGAGAGTAGGAACCTAGATTGAACAGTAAATCGAGAGCTTTGCCTTTCGGCTCAGCTCCTTCTTTACCACAACAGACCAGTACATCGACCGCATTATTGCTGCACCAATCTGCCTGTCAATCTCACGCTCCATCCTTCCCTCACTCGTGAACAAAACCCCAATATACTTGAACTCCTCCTAGGGTAAGGACTTTCCTCCAACCTGGAGATGGCAAACCACCTTTTTTTCCGGTGGAGGATTAAATATAATAAACCATTTGACCTGCTGCAGAAAGTTGGGTTACATTTTAAGGTGACAGTTGCGGTGTAACTTTTCATGTAGTAATATTAATTAACCATACTAACTGTATGCTTGGGGTTTAGGGTGAGTCATATGCATCATTCATTGTAATTACTAAAGTACGTGCATTGAACATCTGTAACAACATCACCTTAAGTTAAAATGTTACTGAAAATTGTTAGTTTTTGTACTGATTTTTGGAACTTTATGTAACTATAGGGCTGGGTGATATGGCAAAACACAAGTCATAATGTCATCTCATATCCTGATAATGTTATATATCATGATATTATACCATTTCAGTAAATATATATATAAAGAAACATCATGAAAGCAAAGCACAACAGCACTATTGCATAATGCACATTTTCCTAGTATAGCAAACACGTGTCTAATGGCTTTCACAGTCATTTAAATGTGACGTTTTATTCACAAACATGAATTTTTATTTGTATAGCGCTTTTACAATGTAGATTGTGTCAAAGCAGCTTCACATAGAAGATTACAGTAAATTGAAATAGTGTCAGTTCAGTTTTCAGTAGTTTAAGTTCAGTTCAGTCTAGCTCAGCTCAGTGTGGGTTAATAATCATTAGTGATCGTCTCATTGCTGGTCTTGGATTGAATCAGTGGCACTGCATAGTCTGAGGGCCTCGGGATGAGTATCCCCAGGTGGAAATAGAGAATAATTAGCATAGCTGCTGTTTATAGTGTATATCAGGGGTGCTCAATCCTGTTCCTGGAGATCTACCTTCCTGCAGATTTCTGTTGCAACCCATATCAAACACACCTGCCTGTAATTATCAAGTGCTGTTCAGGTGTGTTTGATCAGGGTTGGAGCTGAACTATGCAGGAAGGTAGATCTCCAGGAACAGGATTGAGTGTATGCTTTGCTAAAAAGATAGGTCTTTAATCTAGTTTTGAAGAGCGAGAGTGTGTCTGAGCCTCGGACATTATCAGAAAGGCTATTCCAGAGTTTAGGAGCCATAAATGAGAAGGCTCGACCTCCTTTAGTGGACTTTGCTATTCTAGGTACTACCAGAAGCCCTGAGTTTTGAGATCTTAAAGAGCGGGTTGGGTTGTAGCAAGACAGAAGGTTGGTTAAATAAACAGGAGCTCGATTATTTAAAGCTTTATAGGTAAGAAGCAATATTTTATAATCAATACGAAACTTAACAGGCAGCCAGTGTGAGGAGGATAAAATTGGGGTGATATAAATCATATTTTCTAGACCTGGTAAGAACTCTGGCAGCTGCATTTTGCACTAGCTGAAGTTTGTTCATAGAGGATGCTGGGCAGCCAGCAAACAGAGCATTACAGTAATCCAGCCTGGAGGTCATAAAAGCATGAACTAGCTGGATGGATAGCATACTTCATAACTTGGCGAATATCAGTATTGTGTTTTGGAACACTAGACAATATTTGCATTTATTACCACAAACTTTTTATTTTACAATCGCATTACTATGGACCACAAAACAGAGAGAGCCTCAGATTTACTCATTATGAGGATTAAAGTCGTGTTAAAACCACTATTGTTATTACTATCGTGTTAAAAACATGTGAACACTCAATTTTTGCAGCTCATGTAGACAAATGTACAAAACTGTCAGTGTCGTCTGTTGTGGTCAGATGGCTTTTTATTGGTATTGACAGTATTTGGCTTGTGCTCCTTGGATTTTTAAAAACAAAAATTAATGCTTTGAGAAGTTGAACAGTTCAGGTACTTTTTGTTGTTACAAACTGCAATAATCAGTGAACAAACTGGTTTAATCACATTTATTCTGACATCAAAAACAAAGCAATACAATAATATCATCAAACTGTGATGGTAAAACATTAAGGCAATATACTATATTAAGTGCAACTTAATAATCTTGAGGTGCATTGCCATTGTGAGTTAAAATTAGACATTTTTATTTTATGCCAAACATAATTTCCATTGTAAATATACCACAGCCTAATTTTTGATTAATAATACGCAGAAGCACTTAAGTTAAGGTGTTTTTCCTTCAATACTTTGATTGTTTCTTAACCCTCAGACTCCAGATTGGTTCTATTTTAGTCAAATATTGTATTTTTATGAAGTTCAGAGTGGTGTAATTATATATATATATTTAGTTCTTTCGGTCACTGGAATATCACCTCAGAAATACAGGTTTTATCTGATGTTTTGGTTAAAATTAAGTTATTCACATTTTCTTAGTTCAATTGAAGTCATCTTTATTTACTCTAGCGCTTTACAGTGTAGATTGTCAAAGCAGCTGAACAGAAGTTCTAGTAAATGTAAACTGTGCCAGTCCAGTTTTCAGAGTTCAGGTCAGTGTGGTTTAATTTTCACTGCTGAAAGTTCAAACAGTGAAGAGCAAATCCATCGATGCACAACTCCACAAGTCCCAAACAAAGCAAACCAGTGGAGGAACAAACTTTAGCAACTGACCAAGGTAAATGACAAAAAAAAAACCCTGAGAGAAACCAGGCTCAGTTGGACACCACCATTCTCCTCTGCCCAAATTTCTTGTGCAGAGCTGCAGTCTAGCTGCCGGAGGACACTGGACATCCATCATGGAGAACTGCAGGTTGGCCCCAAATCGGAGACTCATTTGTCACTGGGGTCTTTCAGGAATGAGTCTCATGCTCTCCACTCCTCCATGACCACCACAGCATCTGCTCAGGATATGGCCTGGTCCAGGATTATGTCTGTGCCAACTTTATTTATTTTTATTTTTTTAAAGTTATGTACATTTTAGGGCTTTCTATTCAGAAAACTTGAATCTTGAGTCTCCTCATTCATCTCGTGGGCCAGCCTGAAAAAAAATAAACTGGGTTTTCTAGGAGCAAGACAGAGAGATTGTGAATGTTTTACCATCACAGTTTGATGATGTTATTGTATTGCTTTGTTTTTGATGTCAGAATAAATGTGACTAAACCAGTTTGTTCACAGATTTTTGCAGTTTGTAACAACAAAAAGTTGCAACGTATCTGAACTGTTCAACATTTCTAAATAAATAATCCAAGCCAAATACTGTCAATACAAAAGAAGACATTTGAGCACTACAGAAGTCATTTCTACTCGTCTCGACGAGCTGCAGAAAGTGAAGTTTCAGCTTTAAGCCAAATATCAAATTCCAAATGAATAATGTTAAAATGGTTTGAGCACGACTTTAATCATCACAATGAAAACAACATACTGATGAGTAAATCTGAGGCTCTTCCTGTTTTAGCTGTCTACTTCGAACACCCAGTCTTTGTGGTGGTCATTTATGAAGACCACCCTAACAAAGTTAACT
The DNA here is from genome assembly GCA_903798195.1 of Danio kyathit. Taxonomy (NCBI): domain Eukaryota; kingdom Metazoa; phylum Chordata; class Actinopteri; order Cypriniformes; family Danionidae; genus Danio; species Danio kyathit. The sequence continues at coordinate 2,883,280 of LR812523.1, read as the reverse complement.
ATATTTATAACTATAATATTTCAGTCAGCTTTATTGATGCAAGTTGAAATAACAAGAAAAGTTCATTTGATTAAACAACAAAAAAATTAGACAGCAAGATTTGTTATATAGCTGAAACCAGAAGTTTACATACAGTATAAAAAAAAGGAAGATAACCATTTTTTTAATAAAATATCTGATGGTAAATCACTAAACGTTTACTATTTTAGGTCTGTTAGGATTACCTAAATCATTTACATTTGCTGAATGCCAGAATAATGAGAGAATTGTTTATTAATTTCTAGACAGTCTAAAGTTTACACACATTTTCTTGGTATTTTTTTAGCTTTTCTTTTAAACTGTATAACTTTGGTCAAATGTTTTGGGTCTCCTTCCACAAGCTTCTCACAATAGTTTGCAGGAATTTTGGCCCATTCCTCCTGACAGAATTGGTGTAACTGAGTCAGATTTGTAGGCTGTCTTGCTCGCACAAGCTTTTTCCAACTCTGCCCAAAAATTTTCAATAGGATTGAGTTGGCAGTATGCTTAGGGTCATGGTCTGTTTGAAAGACCCATTTGTGGCCAAGTTTTATTTTCCTGGCTGATGTCTTGAGATGTTGCTTCAGTATTTCTACATAATGTTCTTTCTTCATGATGCCATCTATGCTGTGAAGTGGGCCAGTCCCTCCTGCAGCAAAACAGCCCCACAACATGATGCTGCCGCCCCCATACTTCCCAGTTGAGATGGTGTTCCTAGGCTTGTAAGCTTTCCCCTTTGTCCTCCAAATGTAACACTGGTCATTATGGCCAAACAGTTCAATCTTAGTTCCATCAGACCACAGGACATGTCTCCAAACATTAGTCTTTTTCCCAGTGTAATTTAGCTAATTGTAATCTGGCTTTTTTGTTGATTCTGGCTTGTTGATTTTCCCATGTTGTCACACAAGGAAGCAGTGTGTTTGAGGTTTTCCTTAAATACTATTCTACAGTTGTGCCTCCAATTAACTCAAATGTTGTCAATTAGCCAATCAGAAACTTCCAAAACCTTGACACCATCATCTGAGCTTTTTCAGAGGCAGAATAATCTTATTGTATGTAAACTTGACTTTCTAGAAAAGTTAGATCAATTTCTCAAAGAATCTCTCTCTCATTAATCTGCTATTAAGCAGAACAAACACATGTGATCATCCTAACTTAACTTTAAAAAAAAAAAAAAAAAAAAATCTGTGAAAGTATGAAAGTAAAATCTTATATTGTTGTGATCACCGTCTTCTAGGCTAAAAGATGAAACCATTTTGAAAGATGTAAAACACACACAGTGACTGCTGGCCAGCTTTGAGGAAAACATGACACAGCGGGGTTAGTTGTAACAGGGTGTTAAAAATAAGCCACACACTGTTGGACACCAACTAAACTAACACAATACCTATTTGAATTGAGTGTAATGTTGAGAACTTTTTAAATAAAAATGTTTTTTAATAGAAAAAAATATATGTTATTGCCAATAATGCAAATAAATGCATTGTATAATAATGGATAATAATGCAAATAAATTTAAATGCGTTTATCCAATAAACAAAAAAATAAACATACTGTGCTATGTAGAATAAAAAAGAAATTAGCAAATTACTGAGGAAATACAGCTACTATTTAAAGTAAACTGAATTTAACTGTGTGAAATCTGCCTTGAGCATGTGTTACATCTTGCCCCGCAGGTGGGGTAAATAGTAACATTTTTACTCCTGGCACTTTTGGCAATGCTGCACAGAAACCACAGGTCCAGCGATCATAATTCCAGTGCTCATTTGTAGGAGAGGCTTGTGTGTTGTTGGTTTTAAAAATATGGTTTGTCTAACCCTATTACTGTTCAGTATTTGACCAAAACCAAAAAGTGTTACTTTGTGCCCCGCTCTCCTCTATGTGAACTTCTCATTTCAACTGTGTGTATATATACAGTAAAAGCTCCTAAAATTGACATCCTGGCATGTTAGACTTAGTTAACAAGTCTCTTGAAGTTGACTAGCAAAAACAAAAATCCCTCATATTCTATGACCTTTATAAAAATTCCTTGACTTGCAATGTCTGAAAAACACTTTCTAGAACCGTGCACTTCACTCTTCAAGATGAATTTCAAGCAAACGTGTTGCACCTACATGAACATGGAGAAGATCATGATCGATCAGCACAACCCCACGGTGTGTTTACATGGACACCAATAATTCGATTTTAATGCAATTAAGACAATACTTTAGATTTTTTGATTAATTTAATTCGATTAAGGTCATAATCAAACTAAAGAGAAATGGAATTAAGACATGTGGAGTATGCTGATTTTAGTCACATTATTGAAGCGCAGTACAGACATGTAAACACCTTAATCGAACTATTACCCTCATGTAGGATTTTTCACCGCGTTTTGCGACAGGATAGTCCACACACATGACTGTTTGACACTTTGCACCTACCGAGTGAGTGAAGACCACAGACACCTGCACTGTGAAATGCGGAGGTTTTTTTGCTCCATTCAGCATGCGGTATGGACTTCCATTAAAACAACACTCTTCCAGCAGTTCAGAGTTGCATCTAGAGATGCTCATTTCAGTTAATTTTGCCTACCAACAACCGCGGCTCGTTAATCGAAAATTAACGGTTAATTGTTCAGGTCAATATTAAATTATTATTTAATTAAAAAAAAATAATTGACATGTCTATTTTGTGTCTGACACATTAAATATTGCATTTTAAAATACTGATTTATTTTAACATGTGAACAGCAGCATACAGAACAACAGCACATCTTCACGCACCTGCAGTGTCTTCAACAGCATCGAAAAACATTCATTCATTCATTTTCTTTTCGGCTTAGTCCCTTTATTAATCTGGGGTCGCCACAGCAGAATGAACCGCCAACTTAATTAAATTCACCTTTGTGTAGCGCTTTCACAATGTAGATTGTGTCAAAGCAGCTTCACATAGAAGATTATAGTAAATTGAAACTAAAGCCACAGTCACACTAGAGTTTGAGCTTACGAAATTCTGTTGTACGACGCTGCAAAAAGGGGCGGGATTAAACAAGATGATTAAACATTTAAAAAAGCAAGCGATCGCTCCATGTTTTACATTTCTGCTCAGGGAGGTCATGTTTTGATTCTAGATTAGTCTCACGCAGTCAAGTGATGCGATTTCGCAGGTCAAAGTTCACCAAGCTTGAACTTTGCACTGCAGCAACCTGCGAAACTCAACGCATGACCCTGCGTTTCCAGTCTGACGCATTCGCGTGCGTATGAATGGAAGTCTATGGGGAGGAAAGTCCAGTGTAACCGCGCAGCCCCATAGAAAATAAAAATAGTTAAATAAATAGTCCTGCCCTAGATATTTTTCACCTAAATGACAAGTTTAGATTACAAAACAAAAACACTGACTGAATCCTTTTTGAGAAACGACATATGCTTCTTCCATCAAATAAACAGCAGGCTACCTCAAATCGATCACTCTCAACGGAAACCCAGCCTCTGCTTTCATTTGATTGAAGAATGAAAAAGATGCGGCTGACGTAACGCGCCTTTTCTGCTCAGAGTTTACTTTTTTCAACTGCGAGCGCACAGCGCGCAATGACAAAAACATGAAGGACGCCCCAAAAAGCTTGCGGCCGATAGTAAACCATTCAAAACACGCCCCTCTTAACGCAAAAAGAGTGTTCGCTGTGATTGGCCCCTCATCCAGCCAAACTTTAAAAAGTATATAATAATATATTTTAATCATTTAACTGATACCATTAATCGATTAAAAACTCACCCTTCCGGCAAACGGTTAATATGAGCATCCCTAGTTGCATCCAATATCTTGTTTATCATGGGGGGCATGCATGAAATGTTTCTGAATGAAAGTGAAAGTGTCAAACTGCAGTTAAAGTCCACAAATTAAAATGAAACCCGAAATTACATGAAACTCCGGAAGAAATGCAGACAGCGCGGTGACGCAATGATGTTAATTGAACTACAGTATGTGCTATAACATGTAAAACAGGATCATGAACATTCAAAAAGCAACTCATGCCTTAATCATATTATTGTCTTAATTAGATTAGAGCAAATAATTAAATCACTGATGTCCATGTAAACGTAGTCATTGACAGACGCACTTTTGCATTCTGTTGAAAATTCATGTTGAAAGTGAAAGTGTTACGATGTTTTTAGGTCTAGGGATGTGACCGCAACAGAAAATAAATTATTGGTGATGTGCAACGGCTGGAGAGAGAGAGAGAGAGAGAGAGAGAGAGAGAGAGAGAGAGAGAGAGAGAGAGAGAGAGAGAGAGAGAGAGAGAGAGAGCTCATCTTCTCAAACAGAATGGCTTGTACTAGGGCTGGACAATATGGCAAAAATTTATATCACGATATATTTCTTAATTTCGGTCGATACGATATAATACCGATATCAATATGGACCATATTAAAAAGAAAGGAAAAAACTGCCAAGAGCGCACACAATGGATGTCTGTACCTACAAATGACTACATGTGAATTTGTAAAGTCTATAATACCTCCAGGCTCTTAAAACTTTTTTTTTTTTAAATAAAAACAGTACAAAAATAATTATGTTCACTTTTTATTTGTATTTAGCCTTTACAAACAAGAAATGTGAAATAAACTATCAAATAAATAAAACTCTCAGACTTAGCTTATTTATATATATATAGATTGGGCATAAATTAATTTTTTTAATTAGATTAATCTCCAAATTAATCTAGATTAAATGGCTCATTTGAATTCTGCTGATGGCATTCAGAATATGTGCGTTACCAAAATAATAAGTCTTTGAGAACGGGTTTCTCAAGCCAGGTGGCGCATCAGACCAGGGGCTCATCTCCTGTTTCCAAAATGCATCACAAACTGCTTGAGAAACCGTTCTACTATGATAATTGGTGAAGAAAATAAATCGTCAATAAGATGTACTTGTGTTTACTAACTGTTTATTCAGGTAAACATGAATAATGAACTGTAGGCCTACATAAGCTCCAAACAGTGATTTCATACTTGCTTTTGATGTACGCACATACAGAAAATGCTGCTTCACAAAGGCAAGTTCACAGAGCCCTGACGGTGTCAAACATTGTGTATGTTTACATGGGCAACAATACTTTAATACGATTTTAATATGATTAAAACAATACTCTGATTAAAAGTCACCATGTAAACAGCGATTTTTGATTACCTTAATGCGACTAAAGTCATAACTGAACTAAACAGAAAAGGAATTAAGACGTGGAGTATGCAGATATTAGTGGCATTACTGAAACTATTGCCGTCATGTAGGACTTTTCGCCATATTTTCTGACAAGATCCACACAGGCGGCTGTCACTAGAGGACCGCGCACACACAGACACACACACACACACATCGCGAAATGTGGAAGTTTTTTTTCTTTCCAGTTGCTGTGAGTTATTAAATTCCATAACACTCTCACCAGTCTTTACTCATTATTTGCGTCTAATACCCCTGTTTGTCACGGCGCATGAAGGAAATGTTCATGAGTTAAAGTGAAACTGCCGAACTGCAGTTAAAGTCAGGCATCCTGCTGATTTGATTCAGAAGGGCGCTCTTTAGACGGCTCACCGGCCAGGTATACATCCACGCTAAAATACCAAGGTGAAAGTCATCATAGCTTTCATTGGCTTGCGTAGAATAGACCCAGCTCCCAACCCAACTTTGAGAATAGACTAATTCTATTTTTTTTTTATTATCGCGCGATAAATTTGCACAATTTGCAGAGCACCGAAACTATAAGTTTATCGGAACTTAAAAAGCCGAACCACTTCCACACCCAAGGTTTCCACTACATTCATTCTTCCGTGGCGGGCCGCCACACCAAAATTCATCCCGCCACGGCTATATTACAACGCATTTAAAACATTCAGTCGTGTTTTTTTATAGCGGGTTATAATCGCACCAAAACATATTAAAAGGTAAATGAATTAAACAGCGCAAACTTTTATGTAACCGTAGTGCTGTGCGCTATTTGTTCAACCCTTTAAGGTGACATGCTGACTGACAGCTGTGTGATGCGTGAACACGGCGTAGCTTTCAGTTAAGATGAACACAGTTTCCATAAGTATACTTTATTGATAAAGGTCATTGGCTCTGCATACAATGACTTTATCTTGCTGGAGTTTATAGCCGTTTCACTTTACTTCAGGACGCATTAATGTCGCAAAACACACAAAAGCGCACTAAATCGCACTTCAGCAGTGTTTATTTGACAGCGCACATAAAGATCTGCACTTGAGCAGAGTATATTTGAGGGCGTGCAAGACGTTTTGTGCACGAAATGAGGAAATCTGCGTGCAAGCAAAGAGATTCGCATGCTCGTATTACATGAATGCTATCTCGACTTGATACTGCGTGTAATATTTGTCTTTAAAATAGTTGGCAGATCTGTGTAAAAAAAAAAAAAAAAAAAAGCCTGCCGCCACAGCTGGAAAAAATCCTAGAGGAAACACTGCACACCACTGCATTAGTCTTTCTTCTCTTATATCAACTACTGCATTTCGTCTGCATTCTTACTTGTGGAAGCTTGTTCATTCACATCTGCATTCAGGGCACTCATTTTGTAGCTAAAACTTTCTGCGACGGTCATGGAGCTTAACCAACTGCTGTGCTGCCATAGACTGTAAAAGACTGTGTGCTGCTGAGCGCTGGCAGTGTGTCTGTGATGTACGTCATCACGCAGGTGACATCACACTCTTTCTGACGGCTGAGCACTGAAAGTCATTCAGTGACAAGTGATAAAATGTATAAGATCTTATGTATATAATAAAATATATATATGCAAATTTATATCGAAATACTGCAAATGTGTTCAAAAATCATATCACCGTTATTGAAACTAAATCTATCGCGATATATATTGATATCGAATTATTGTCCAGCCCTAGCTTGTACTTGAAACAGAGTTTCCTTGTACTTGTACATGTGTAATGACAATAAAGTTGAATCTAATCTAATCTAGAGACTTAAACACAACAAGGTCAAATCAAGAAAAAGAGAAATTTACATATCAAAATATAAAAAAGAAAACAGGGTATTAATTCAGAAGGGGGCAAGGCCAAAACAACAAACAAATTCAAGCTAACTTCTAACAATCTCTTGCTAATCTGAAATAAAAAGAGAAAGAAACACAAATACATCAATATATAAACTCCCTTTACTGACATAAACAGGAGAAAACTGATTCAAAGGAAAATGGCACCCACCTTCATATTTAACCCTCGAAATAAACAAAATAAAAATAAACAAATCAACCAGACTCACGTCTCTTTGGGTGAATTATTAGATGTTAAACAGAAGATCACTGAAAGTAGAAGTCTGACTTCAATAGCTTCACCAGACAGGAGCTATTTAAGCTAAATAAAATCTTTAAAGCTCTAGCAAACGACAGGTCTGTATGTGGAGAAGAGCTCAGCCGCTGCACGATCTAGCCACCACCAACACCGGTCTGAAGTGCAGCTCAGGTTAAATACTTCCTCTCCTCTCCCAACAGCCAATCACTGAAAGATCCGATGATCACTACCAGGTGGACACAATTACCTGCAGGGAGAGAGAGAGAGACACAGACAGAGAGAGGAAAAACACAAAGCACATTGTGTACACCAAAAGACTGTCATGACATTATGGCCTGTATTAAAAGCAAGTCCTAGAAGCTGGATATCACCTCACAGTGGGTTTCAACTCACATCTGCAAGTCAATAAGAGTGCACCAAGCAATGCAATGTCAAGATTTCATTATTGCTCATCAATTAAAAAAAAGCTAAACTGACAATATCAATAAATAGAAATATAATTTTTTTTGATTGACATATAAAGCAAGAATTTTGGTTCCCAAATGACAAAATTAAATCTAGTCTAACTCATTCTGATCAATGAATAAAAAAAGACTGCTTTTACTTTTTCCATAATGCTCAGTACTTTCTGCTTTTTTGAAGCAGCTGGAAACGCTTCATTAAACAGACTACAACTCTGATCTTCTATAAATGATCTCAGAATTGAGATGTTTAAGTGCAGTACATTTTTACAGACAGAGATATGAGAACCATATAATTACTAAGAATTTAAATAACTCAGAGACAGTCCTAAATGTCACTCAGTACTGTATAATGATGATACCAGTGCATCACTATGGAGGATGAAACCTGCAAAAACAATTTAAAAAAATACCCAAATAAATAAACAAGTAAATAAACAAATTCCTTCTTAAAACAATAAATATGCAAATAAATATATTAATTAATAAATAAATCTACAAATATCTGCTTAAATAAAACAATAAATAAATATACAAATAAGAGTAAATAAATCCACAAACTCCTGCTTACATAAAACAAAAAATAAATATGCAAATAAATAAATGAGTAAATAAATCCACAAATTCCTGCTTAAATAAAACAAAAAATAAATATGCAAATAAATAAATGAGTAAATAAATCCACAAATTCCTGCTTAAATAAAACAAAAAAGAAATATGCAAATAAATAAATGAGTAAATAAATCCACAAATTCCTCCCTAAAACAATAAAAAATATGCAAATAAATAAATGAGTAAATAAATCCACAAATTCCTGCTTAAATAAAACAAAAAAGAAATATGCAAATAAATAAATGAGTAAATAAATCCACAAATTCCTCCCTAAAACAATAAAAAAATATGCAAATAAATAAATGAGTAAATAAATCCACAAATTCCTCCCTAAAACAATAAAAAAATATGCAAATAAATAAACGAGTAAATAAATCCACAAATTCCTGCCTAAAACAATAAAAAATATGCAAATAAATAAACAAAAAAAAAATCTAAATTCCTGCGTAAATAAAACAATAAATAAATATGCAAATAATTATATAAATGAGGAAATAAATCAATAAATTCCAGCATAAAAAAATAAATAAATACGCAAATAAATAAAAAGTAAATAAATAAATTCCAGCATAAAACAATAAATAAATAAATACGCAAATAAATAAAGAGTAAATAAATCCATAAATTCCAGCATACATAAAACAATAAATAAATATGCAAATAGAGTAAATAAATCCACAAATTCCTCCTTAAAACAATAAATTTATACGGAAATAAATAAATAAAGGAGTAAATAAATCCAAAAATTCCAGCATAAATAAAACAATAAATAAATATGCAAATAATTATATAAATGAGTAATAAATCCACAAATTCCTGCTTAAAACAATAAATATGCAAATAAATAAACAAAATAAATAAATCCACAAATTCCTGCTTAAATAAAACAATAAATAAATATGCAAATAAATATATAAATGAGTAAATAAATGCATATATTCCAGCATAAAACAATAAATAAATAAATACGCAAATAAATAAAGAGTAAATAAATCCACAAATTCCTGCTTAAAACAAAAAATAAACATGCAAATAAATAAACAAAAAAAAAATCTAAATTCCTGCTTAAATAAAACAATAAATAAATATGCAAATAAATATATAAATGAGTAAATAAATGCATATATTCCAGCATAAAACAATAAATAAATAAATACGCAAATAAATAAAGAGTAAATAAATCCACAAATTCCTGCTTAAAACAATAAAAAATATGCAAATAAATAAACAAAAAAAAAATCTAAATTCCTGCTTAAATAAAACAATAAATAAATATGCAAATAAATATATAAATGAGTAAATAAATGCATATATTCCAGCATAAAACAATAAATAAATAAATACGCAAATAAATAAAGAGTAAATAAATCCACAAATTCCTGCTTAAAACAAAAAATAAACATGCAAATAAATAAATGAGTAAATAAATCCACAAATTCCTGCTTAAAACAATAAAAAATATGCAAATAAATAAACAAAAAAAAAATCTAAATTCCTGCTTAAATAAAACAATAAATAAATATGCAAATAATTATATAAATGAGGAAATAAATCAATAAATTCCAGCATAAAACAATAAATACGCAAATAAATAAAAAGTAAATAAATAAATTCCAGCATAAAACAATAAATAAATAGGCAAATAAATAAAGAGTAAATAAATCCATAAATTCCAGCATAAATAAAACAATAAATAAATATGCAAATAGAGTAAATAAATCCACAAATTCCTGCTTAAAACAATAAATTTATACGGAAATAAAGTAAATAAATCCAAAAATTCCAGCATAAATAAAACAATAAATAAATATGCAAATTATTATATAAATGAGTAATAAATCCACAAATTCCTGCTTAAAACAATAAATATGCAAATAAATAAACAAAAAAAAATCTAAATTCCTGCTTAAATAAAACAATAAATAAATATGCAAATAATTATATAAATGAGGAAATAAATCAATAAATTCCAGCATAAAACAATAAATAAATACGCAAATAATTAGAGTAAATCCATAAATTCCAGCATAAATAAAACAATAAATAAATTTGCAAATAGAGTAAATAAATCCACAAATTCCAGCTTAAAACAATAAATTTATACAGTAATAAATAAATAAAGGAGTAAATAAATCCAAAAATTCCAGCATAAATAAAACAATAAATAAATATGCAAATAATTATATAAATGAGTAATGAATCCACAAATTCCTGCTTAAAACAATAAATAAATATGCAAATAAATAAACAAAAAATAAATAAATCCACAAATTCCTGCTTAAAACAAAAAATAAACATGCAAATAAATAAATGAGTAAATAAATCCACAAATTCCTGCTTAAATAAAACAAAAAATAAATATGCAAATAATTATATAAATGAGTAATAAATCCACAAATTCCTGCTTAAAACAATAAAAAATATGCAAATAAATACATAAATAAATCCACAAATTCCTGCTTAAAACAATAAATAAATATGCAAATAAACAAAAAATAAATAAATCCACAAATTCCTGCTTAAATAAAACAATAAATAAATATGCAAATAAATATATAAATGAGTAAATAAATGCATAAATTCCAGCATAAAACAATAAATAAATACGCAAATAAATAAAGAGTAAATAAATCCACAAATTCCTGCTTAAATAAAACAATAAATAAATATGCAAATAATAATAATATTAACAAATAAATAGTGTTTATATATACACACATATATATATATATATATATATATATATATATATATATATATATATATATTCAATTCAATTCATCTTTATTTGTATAGCGCTTATACAATGTAGATTGTGTCAAAGCAGCTTCACATGGAAGATTATAGTGAATTGAAACAGTGTCAGTTCAGTTTTAAGAGATTAAGTTCAGTTCAGTTCAGTGTGGGTTAATAATCACTACTGAGAGTCCAAACACTGAAGAGCAAATCCATCGATGCGCAGCTCTACAGATCCCGAACCATGCAAGCCAGAGGAGACAGCGGCGAGGAAAAAAAAAAAACTTCACCAATTGGCGAAAGCGAAGATAAAAAAAAACCTCGAGAGAACCAGGCTCAGTTGGGCACGACCATTTCCCCTATGGCCAAACGTCTTGTGCAGAGCTGCAGTCTAGGCGCAGCACGGTGGACCTCAGCGAAGACTCGTCTGTCCTTGGAGCATCACAGGAATCAGTCTCATGCTCTCACTCCACGATGACCACCACAGCAGGATACGGCCTGGTCCAGAAAACCTTGGGATCATCTCGTCGCTGGTCTTGGATCGCATCAGTGGCGATGCATAGTCTGAGGGCCTCAAGATGAGTACCCCCAGGTGGAAATACAGAATAAGGAGAATAATTAGCGTAGCTGCTGTTCATAGTGTATAAAAACAAGAAGCAGAATGCTGCGTGGGGCACATCATGCATCATACCGCTATGTAATGCATTGAGTGTATGCTTTGCTAAAAAGATAGGTCTTTAATCTAGTTTTGAAGAGTGAGAGTGTGTCTGAGCCTCGGACATTATCAGGAAGGCTATTCCAGAGTTTAGGGGCCATAAATGAGAAGGCTCGACCTCCTTTACTCGACTTTGATATTCTAGGTACTACCAGAAGCCCTGAGTTTTGAGATCGTAAAGAGCGGGTTGGGTTGTAGCGAGACAGGAGGTTGGTTAGATAAACAGGAGCTAGATTATTTAAAGCTTTATAGGTAAGGAGTAATATTTTAAATTCAATACGAAACTTAACAGGCAGCCAGTGTAAGGAGGATAAAATTGAGGTGATATGATCATATTTTCTAGATCTGGTAAGAACTCCGGCAGCTGCATTTTGTACTAGCTGAAGTTTGTTAATAGAGGATGCTGGACAGCCAGCAAACAGAGCATTACAGTAGTCTAGCCTAGAAGTCATGAAAGCATGGACTAGCTTTTCTGCATCTGATATGGATAGCATACTTCGCAATTTAGCGATATTTCTCAGATGGAAGAAAGCAGTTTTTGTGACATGGGATTTATGATTTTCAAAAGTTAAATTGCTGTCTAATATCACACCCAGATCTTTTATAGTAGAGCTAACGCTAACTTTGTATCCCTCTAATTGCAGGTCGAGTTGTGAGAACTGCTGTGTACAGGATTTAGGCCCAATAAGTAATAATTCAGTTTTTTCTGAGTTTAAGAGAAGAAAATTGTTGGTCATCCAGTCTTTGACATCTTTGATACACTCGGTTAGCTTAGACAGTTCAGACATCTCATCAGGTTTATTTGAAATATATAATTGAGTATCATCTGCATAGCAGTGAAAGCTGATCCCGTGTTTTCTAATAATGTCCCCCAGGGGAAGCATGTATATTGTAAACAGCAAAGGGCCTAAAACTGATCCTTGAGGGACCCCGTACTTTACTGGCCTGACTTGTGAAAGCTGTCCATTAATATTCACAATCTGGTAACGATCGGCTAAGTATGACCTAAACCATTGAAGGGCCTGACCTTGGACACCTGTAGAATTTAAGCGGTCAATGAGAATATTGTGGTCGATGGTGTCAAATGCGGCGCTAAGATCGAGTAAAACTAAAAGTGAGACGCACCCTTGGTCAGCAGCTAAGAGTAAATCGTTGGTAATTTTTACTAATGCGGTTTCTGTACTATGATGAGGCCTAAAACCTGACTGAAACACTTCAAAAATGTTGTTTGTCTGCAGAAATGAGCATAATTGGGTAGAAACAACTTTTTCTAGTATTTTAGACATAAATGGAAGATTTGAGATAGGCCTATAATTAGCTAAATTGCTCGGGTCCAATTGTGATTTCTTAATAATAGGTTTAATAACAGCTAGCTTGTAAGGATTTGGAACGTGGCCTAAAGATAAAGAAGAGTTGATAACATTAAGGAGAGGTTCTCCTATAATAGGTATCAGTTCTTTCAGTAATTTTGTTGGAATTGGATCTAACATACATGAAGCTGGTTTAGAACTATTTATAACTTTATCTAGCTCTTCCTGTTCTATGATTTTGAAGCGTTGTAGGTTATTTTGATTCAGTTGAATGTTTACTGGATCTGGAGTTTTAGGCGGTGCAGAAAGTTTAACATCTTCTATTTTCTGTCTAAAGCCTTCTATTTTATCACTGAAAAAATTCATAAAGTCATCACTACTGATTTGCGGTGGGACATTTTGTTCTAAAGATGATCGATTATTTGTTAGTTTAGCAATGGTGCTAAATAAAAATCTAGGATTGTTCTGATTATTTTCAATCAGTTTGCGGAGGTGCTCGGCCCTGGCAGATTTAAGAGCCCTCCTATAACTGGACATACTGTCTTTGTACGCAATTCTAAAAACCTCTAAATTAGTTTTTTTCCATTTACGTTCCAGAGCACGGGTTGCTGTTTTGAGAGCGCGAGTATGATTATTGTACCATGGTGTAGTTTTATTCTCTCTAGCCTTTTTTAATTTGATGGGTGCCACAGTATTTAGTGTGCTAGTAAAGATGGCATCCATACTGCTGGTTACTACGTCCAGGTCATTTGAGTTTGCGGGTGTATTTCGAAATAAAGAGAGATCAGGTAAGTTATTTATGAATTCATCCTTGGTGGACGGAACGATAGTCCTACCAGGGCGGTATATTGGTGCAGATCTGCTAATTTCAGGTAAACGCAGCTTATATAGTAAGAGGTAGTGGTCTGTAATATCATCACTTTGTGGTATAATGTCTACATCAAAGACCTCAATTCCATAAGACAATATTAGATCTAATGTATGCTTTAAGCGATGGGTTGGACCAACAGCATTTTGATTTATCCCAAGTGAGTGTAATAGATCCATAAAGGCGAGAGCACACAGTACGTTTAATTTCTAGAGTTTTCTAGAGCACACAGTACGTTTAATTGTTGGTCTAGTAACACGAGGAACAGACACAGTCTCTATGGGGTAAGCTAGACATGTGTTACTGTAATTTAAGTGGGTCGAACAAGAGTCTATATGGATAAAATGTGCATTTTGTGAATTTTTACTTACTAGTCAGACAGAACGAAGCAACTTGGAGATGTTGTCCGACAGCAGTTCAGCTCCAGCTCGGCTCGGATGCAGGCCGTCCGGACGGAAGAGCCTAGGGCGCTCCCAGAAAAGATTCCAGTTATTGGCAAAGAGCAGTTTCTGTTCATTACACCATGTTAATAGCCATTCATTCAGAGCAAAAAGTCTACTGAACCTTTCATTTCCTCTGCGGTAGGTAGGAAGCGGTCCAGAAACGATGATCTGCGTGGTGGGCGAGGTGCGTCGAACCGTCTCGATGAGGCTCCTGAAGTCCCTCTTCAGGATCTCCGACTGGGGGACAAACGGCACCGAGGCTCTCGCCAGTGCTCAGGATACTCGGAATCTGTGTAGAAATATTCTTAACGCGAGCACCAGGGAAGCAAAATGTGCGTATTTTATTACCTGAAGTGGAAGCAGGACGGACGTGGCGTACGATGGAGTCACCGATGATAGCCACATCGTGACCCGTCTCGCGGAGAGGGGCGAATCGGTTCTCCGTGGAGAGCTCGAACACAGGAGGAGGAGAATCCTTGCCCTGGGGTCTCCTTAGCACCTTGCGCGGCTGCATCCAGGGGCCGTGGTAGTCAGGTGCCGGCGTGAACGACCCCTGGACGAACCGCATCAGAGGCGCGCTGGGCCTGGACAGAGGGACAAGCGGGGTTGAGGTAGACGGAATGTCTCGGCTGTATTGTAAACTCACCTCAGATGAGCGAACTGGAGCGCGGGGCACCTCGAGCAACGCTCTCTGTGCCCTGAGCTCAGCTCGCTTCATCTGCAGAAGACTGATCCGTTCTTCCAGCCGTTCCAGCTCCATGTCCAGCGCCTCCATCGATGTTTCTCCTGCACACAAGGACAGAGACACAAGCGACATCGTACAGGGTAACGAGCAAAGCCAGTAAGTGAGAAAGTTAGGGGATGGCAGCAGTCGGTAGCTTTAGCTGACTAGCGGTGCTAGCTGGCTAAAGCTACAAACAACAGGCGGATGCTCGAGAGACAGAACGTTTTGGAGTGTATTTATTTGTATAAAGTGTTAAATGTTGTATAAAATGTATTAAGGGTTTGTTCCCCCTAAGTAGTATTAAGCGAATGTGGAGGTATTTGATAATAAAAATGCGAATTGCGAATCTATGCGACAGAGCTACAACAAACACACGCAGCGCGGCTTGCGTAGTAGCGGCCTGTATATATATATATACACACACACACACACACACACACACACACACACACACTTGAAGTCAGAATTATTAGCCCCCCCTTTGATTATTTTTTAGTAGCGGCCTGCGTAGTAGCGGCCTGTATATATATATATATATATACACACACACACACACACACACACACACACACACACACACACACACACACACTTGAAGTCAGAATTATTAGCCCCCCCATTGATTATTTTTTTTTCTTTCTTTTTTTAAATATTTCCCAAATGATGTTTAACAGAGCATGAACATTTTTCACAGTATGTCTGATAATATTTTTTCTTCTGGAGAAAGTCTTATTTGTTTTATTTCGACTAGAATAAAAGCAGTTTTTAATTTTTTAAACTAAGGACAAAATTATTAGCTCCTTTAAGCTATATTTTTTTTTCTGATAGTCTACAGAACAAACCATCGTTATACAATAACTTGCCTAAGCTTAGTAAATTTAATTAACCTAGTTAAGCCTTTAAATGTCACTTTAAGCTGTATTTTAAGCTGTAAGTGTCTTGAAAAATATCTAGTCAAATATTATTTACGGTCATCATGACAAAGATAAAATAAATCAGTTATTAGAAATGAGTTATTAAAACTATTATGATTAGATTTTTTTTTCTTTTTTTTCCCCCCAATTGACCATGTTAATATGATAAAACAAACTGAATAAGAGCAGATTTTTAAATTCAAGTCAATTAATGTAAATATTTGTCTTTTTTAATGGTCGTGAAGTACGATTTAATCCAAATGTAGTAGCTATTATCATTCTGACCATTATCACTACACCTCCAGAACACACATCAGCCGCCCAGAGGTAAACTGGCTATAACTATAAAATATTAAACTATAAAATTTAAATTATATGTTAACCGAACATTAAAGTTACCCTTTCTGCTGTCTGCACTATAAATTCGAGTTATCTTAGATTGGACAGCCTCAGAACTCATTTGAGCCCAGAATGATAAGTTACCTGAGCCCTGAGAGGCCAAAACATGACGTAGAAAGACATATTTATTAATGCATCCACATTAACATGTGCAAATATACTCCTTATTAAACTATAGTGATATATATTCAAGTAACATTACTGAGTATGTTCAGGCAGCCTCTATACTTGTGAACATTTATTGCTGATAATTGAAGAGTCCAAAATAAATTACCTGATCAAATTTTAAATCAGTAATATCATTATATGTTCATTTAATTTTCTGACATTAACATTTCTAATATGTTCAACAGATTGCTCTCACCATTCAAGCTCATGCAAGGCAAGTTGGATAACACATTTTTATAGATATACTAATGTATTCAACATATATATGTGTGTGTGTGTGTGTGTGTGTGTGTGTGTGTGTGTGTGTGTGTGTGTGTGTGTGTGTGTGTGTGTGGTTGGCAAAAATTGTTGATTTGACTACTAAATGGTAAATGTGTTACATTTTATTTCATTTCTCTTAGATCAATGATGAGAACAGAAGCACAACCACAACCTCCCTGTAGCCAGCCTTTCTGCAAAAACTGGACTACATTTACCAGGTAAATGTATACATTGCACATCCAATTTTTAGCTGCTTCCTGACTTATTAGACATGGAGTTATATGTAGATGGAGATTTACACTGTTACTGGTTAATGACCACTGAAGTTTACTTTTGTTTTAAACAGCAAGTTGAAGACAAGTGAGATGCTGTGATCCATTGCCTGCTTTCCTACCTGGGAGAATCATCTCAGGAGCTAATTGAAGACTCCCAGGTACATTAAAAAAATGTCTAGATTAGTTTTAACTTTGGATATGTAAGGTTCTTTAAGTGTTAAAGACATGTTAGTATTTTTATCCCCCAAATGTTTTACTTTTGGTTAACTTTTAAAAACTTTAATGACTTTATGCAACAGAGCACAGGTCTCTAACATCAATACAGTCTATTATATCATAAAGCAAGAGGTAACACTGATAACATTGCAACTAACTGTACAGTATTTTAATCACTTTGCACTTATTTGTGTATTTGACAGGATGCCAAGATACCTGCTTAAAGACTGTGTAGCAGCCCCTTGATTTTCTTTAAATGAAGCAGAGAGTCTCTGACGGGTGTAATGAGTTTTATTCCGAACCAGCATAAACACCGTGAAAACTAGAAGTAAACACAAATTGCACAAAGCAAGTTTACTACAAGTTCCTACACATTTACAGTGCATTTTTATGCATCTGTACACTATGCACAGCAAATGAGCTATGCAAAACAACATTTACACAATAATTCACTCAGCTAACACTTTTAAAACACAACAGTTTCCAAAAAATAGACCATTTAGACTTTACATCATTACAACTTTCCATATATGAAACACAGATATAAGTTACACACCTCACTCCGCTCACCAAGGGGTGCTAGCTTTAAACATGTAGCCTCTTTGTTTCATGATGATCATCTGGCTAAACAGTACACACGAATGCAAACATGACACAATGCAACAAAAGACAAACAACATTATAATGCACATCATCGTGCTTAGAGAACTTGCATAAACTTACATTTGTCACGGAATTTGCCACCAAGCTTCTGAGGTGAGAGCGTTTGGATGAGTGTGCGTAGTATGATTATACAGGTTCCGGGGTTTGCCTTAAATCCAGTAACCTGAATCAGGTGAATGAGAATTACCGACCTATAGTGACCTCTTGTGGCCATTTACACTCCCACCAATCATGTTATGATAACTGGATTTAGCAGGAAAACAAAAGAAAAACAGTTACTCATATATGATTTTCTAAGCAATAATGAATGACTAACTGTTGAGTTTATAGGTCTACTATATAGGTCACAAATACGATAAGGGTCACCCTAAATCTGTAAGACAAACATGCCTGATGTAAGTATCTACAAGACTGACAGACCATCATTCATCTTCAAGGAGGAGCACTAGCTTTTGGATTGGTCGTTCGATGATTGAGGGCTTACAGCAATTAGTCTGTTTCTGTGTTATTCTTCGCTCCCCAACTTGTACTTTCACCCGACGCACTAAGCCATCAATCCCTTCTGTTGTCTCGACCACTCGTCCTAGTTGCCACTGGTTCCTTGGAAGTGAATCTTCCTTGATGATGACTATATCATTTACTTTCAAGTTGCGCCGGGGTACAAGCCACTTTTGCCTAGTGGACACGTTCAGGAGGTATTCCTTCTTCCACCGGCTCCAGAACTGTTCAGTCAAATATTGTACTCTGCGCCATCTCTTCACAGCGTACATATCTTCCTTGATGAACTTCCCGGGAGGTGGTAATGCCACCTTTGATTTCATCAAAATTAGATGGTTGGGAGTCAGGGGTTCTAGTGCCATGGGATCATTGATTCCATCAACATTTAACGGACGACTGTTGACAATAGCCATTGCTTCGTAGAACAGTGTTCTGAGAGAGGCATCATCTAGTCTACTTGAACACTGGGCAATTGTAACGTTCAGTACACTTCGGATTGTCCGAATTTGTCGCTCCCACACGCCCCCTGCATGACTCGCTGATGGAGCATTGAAAGTGAACTCACACTGTTTATCTGCCAGAAAAGCTTTCAAAGCCTCTGTATCACATTGCTTGAGAGCTTCTTTGAACTCATTCTTCGCACCCACGAAGTTAGTGCCCTGATCACAGCGTAGATGACAAACTGCTCCTCTAAGACTAATAAAACACCTTAAAGCATTAATAAATGCGTCCGTTGACAAGTCATCAAGCATTTCTAAATGTACTGCACGAGAAGACAGGCATGTAAAAATCAGTCCATATCTCTTGTACTCTTTACGACCTCGCTTAATAACAAATGGCCCGAAGCAATCCATTCCACAGAAAGTAAAAGGTGCGGAGACTTCACAGCGTTCTTTGGGGAGTTCAGACATCAGTTGCTCCTC
Organism: Danio kyathit; assembly: GCA_903798195.1. Classification (NCBI taxonomy): domain Eukaryota; kingdom Metazoa; phylum Chordata; class Actinopteri; order Cypriniformes; family Danionidae; genus Danio; species Danio kyathit. The sequence goes on along the minus strand of LR812523.1, from coordinate 2,863,778 downwards.
AGTTGGTCTTCTGAGTTTCCGACATTTCACACATCTATGTATTAACTTGCTGACTGATTTATTTGCACCTATGGCCCAAAATCCATTGGCCCGAAGCTCCATTAAGGTCTGACTTCGACCCTGGTGGCAGACCTGGGCATGATAATGAGCCAAGAGCAGATTGGTGATGTGGCTGTCTTTTGGGAGAATGATAGGATGTTTTAGTTCTGGACTGAGGGTTGATGCTTTCAGTCTTCCACCAACGCGAAGAAGTTCCCCATCTAGAATGGGGTTGAGGCGGAAAAGAGGACTTGAACTTGGAATAGTATTCCCATGAAAGTTCCCTTGAAGTGCCTTCAGCTCTTGGGGAAAGGCTTGCTGCTGAACGAGCTGATACAGCACTTCCGCAGCCTTCCTACGTTCCATGACAGTCACAATTTCACCATGCTGTTTTAACTTGGACCCAAGTCTTTTGATCCTGGCAACCACCTTAACAAGCATTGTCCAGGTGGAAAATCGACTCAGACGACCAAGAATGTCATTCCCGTCACTTATTTGGGTCGCCAAAACCTGAATGCATTTAACTTCTGGATCACCTGTTAGCAGCTCAGTAGAAGGCTTAGGCATAGGATGCACTTCCTGTTCCCATAGAAACTCAGGCCCTGATAACCAGCTAGATGAAGTGATGGCTGAAGCATGAAGACCCCTAGAGGCGTGATCAGCTGGGTTTTGTGCTGTATCCACATAGTTCCATTGATTTGGGTCAGTGATTTCTCTAATCAGTTGAACACGGTTCGCCACAAACACATGGAAACGTCGTGCCTCATTGTTGATGTAAGCAAGTACAACTTGGGAGTCCGTCCAGAAAAATTCTTGCTCGATCTTCATCTCGAGTTCCGTCTTCAGCATAACACTCATCCTGGCTGCGGTGACTGCAGCTGAGAGTTCCAATCTTGGGATACTTGTAATCTTTGTGGGGGCAACTCTCGCTTTGGCCATTACAAAGCTGCAATGAATCTCATTTCTATTGTTTTTGTACCTGAGATACGAACATGAGCCATATCCTGCATTACTGGCATCAGCGAAATGGTGTAATTCCACACTAACAATTTCACCAAAGTTCTGTGGATAGTAACATCGCGGAATTGCAATTTCCTTTAGTCTCAGCAAACCATTCTTCCACTCCTCCCACCGTGAACACAAATTCTCAGGAATAGGATCATCCCACCCAATACCTCTACAACACAGTTCTTGTAGGATGTGCTTGCCACACAGTGTGAAAGGAGCTACGAACCCAAGTGGGTCATACAGAGATGCTACAACAGATAAGAGACCACGGCGTGTTGGAGAGTGATCCTTTGCACTAGTGTTGAAGCTGAAGGTGTCATTTTCTGATGACCACTGAATTCCAAGTATGTGTGCTTCCGCAGCTGGATAAGGTTTAAGATTAAGAGGATCAGTGTTTACTGCCCTTTCTGAAGAAGCTATACAGGAGAGGACCTCACTTTGATTTGAATTGAACTTGTGCAGACGTAGCCCTGCTCCTTTGCACAATTTCTGTGCTTCAACAATTAGTTTCTTTGCTTCTTTGACAGTTGGGACACTGATTAACCCATCATCTACATAGAAGTTCTTTTCCAAAAATGCTGAAGCAGCAGGGTGGTCCACCTTGTGTTGCTGTGCCAGATACTTAAGACAAAAGTTGGCACATCCAGGAGAGGATGCAGCCCCAAAAAGGTGGACTGTCATTCTATATTCTTGTGGTTCCTTTTCCAACAGACCACCTTCCCACCAGAGGAATCTTAAGTAGTTGCGAACTTCGGGTGAGACACTGAATTGGTGGAACATCCTTTCGATGTCACAAATCACAGCAACTGCTTCCCTTCTAAATCGACAAAGAACTCCCACCAAAGAGTTAATTAGGTCTGGGCCTGTCAGTAGAGTGTCATTTAGAGAGATCCCACGAAACTTTGCAGACCAATCAAACACAATTCTTAATTTGTCTGGCTTCTTGAGATTGTACACACCATGATGTGGGATATACCAGACAGTCTCTTCATCAGAAAATGGCGGTGCTGGCTCAGCATCACCTTTCTTGAGAATTTCTTCCATGAAGGCTGTGTAATGCTCAAGATACGGTCTGTTGCTCATTAACTTCTTCTTTAGGTGTTGCAAGCGAACAGTAGCCAGTTTCTTGTTGTTTGGCAGAATTGGAGGACTGCTACCCTTGAAGGGGAGTGGGATCTCAAAGTGGCCATCCTTTTTCTGCTTAATTTTTCCATTTAGAAGCTGTATGAAGCGAACCTCATCCTGTGACACATACTTCTCCTCATAACTCCTCTCATTAAAGTCTGATTCCAGTGCTTTCAGCACATAGATTGCCAGTGGCTTCTCTTTCACCATAACACGATGCACAAAGGTTTCGTTTCCACATCTATCTAAGTGGGGATTGGCTGACCCTATTATGCTCCAGCCTAGCGTTGTCCTTTGAGCGAAAGGTTCATTTTCCTTGCCTGTGACAACCTCCAGAGGAGCCAGTGCTGATGGACAATCATAACCAATTAACAGACCCACCTCACAATCTTGAAGTGGATGTAACTTGTTTATTAGATGTTTCAAATGAGGCCACTGGACAGCTGTAGCTTTAGTAGGAATGTGAGACTTCTCAACTGGAATAAAGTCTCTTGTGTAGGTCTGCTTTAGTTGGATGTAATTTTCAGAGTTAAGTCCCCGAAGTTGTAGACCACAGGCAACCTTACTTGCTATGACTGTGTTTACAGCCGTCATTGTGCTAAGCTTAAGTTGCACTGACTGAGTGTTTACATTTAATTTGGTGACCAAATCTTCCAAGATAAAAGTTGAGTCGCTTTGAGTGTCAAGCAAGGCATAAGTGAGAATTTCTTTCTGGGGATTTGTTGTCGATGACACAAGAACTGGCACTATGCTAGAGGTTGCAGAAACATGCTGTGTCAATGCATAGGCCATGACTTTGTGGATTTCCTTGCTTGAGTGGCCTCCGGTTGCTATGTAATCCTTGCTTGTCGATTCAAGAGGGTTTCCATCCCTTTCTATGTGCAAGCAGGTTGGATGACGTCGACCACATGTACTGCAGGTGTGTCGCCTTCTACAATCTTTGGTAGTGTGCCACTTCCCTAAGCATCCAAAACATAGATGATTCTCATGAATAAAAGATTTCTTTTCATCCATAGTCTTTGTTGCAAAGGATGGACACTTAACAACGCCATGCGTTTCGTCTTTACAAACTAAGCAAGGTGGTTTCGGTTTGGGATTTTCAGGAGGACCTGAGATGAAAGTTTTCGTTTTAACACCTGTATTGAGTACCTTAGTTCTCTTAGGAAGTCTCTCATCTGTATATTTAACATTCATTAGAAGTGGTGAGGCAATGGGGTTACAAGCTATGCGGCCCTCAGTTTGCATAAATTGGGTGAAATGCACAAAACTTGGATATTCTCCAGATCTGTCTAGCTCTTCTACAACAATACGACTCCACCGGCGCATCATCCACTCAGGCAGTTTTTTAAGGAGCTTGTGGTTTTCCTCACAATCATTTAGAATACCTAAACCCTTAACGTGAGGCATGGCTTCAACACAACCTTGAAGGAAATCTGCAAATTCTCTTAAGGCAATAGGGTCATTTGCAGATATCCTGGGCCACTTCATGAGCTTGTCCCTGAAGGCTCTTTGGACAACAAAGGGGCTTCCATATCGATCTTGTAAAACTGCCCAGGCACCCTGATATGCCTCGTCTGAGTTTCTGTAGAAAAATCCTTCAACAGCTTTGCGCGCTTCTCCGGCAAGATAACTCTTTAGATAGAGCATTTTTTCACTAGATGGGAAGGGCTTCTGATCAATGAGAGCCATGAAAGATATTTTCCAATCTATAAATTTTAAGGGGTCACCAGTGAATGTAGTTGGTTCTGGGACTGGTAATCGGCTTAAAGTGAGTGAGCTCGCAATTGCCTGTGCAAGACTGACCTCCTCCTGAGGCATTGGTGTTTTGAAAGGGGCAGTATGAGGCTGGAATGGTAATGCTTGTGGATTAAGTGGAGTAGCATCTTGCCAGCTGTTCTGGGTTTTGTGGTCAATGTCTTCTTCTAAACTTTCATGACCATCAAAATTGTTGTACGCTCTTACTCGCGCTGCTGCTACCTTCACTTCATTCTCTGCTTGTAACTGTTGTAACCTTGATTTTTCCACTTCCAAATTAACTTTCATTTCAGCCTCCTTTTTCTTGATTTCAGCTAACATCTGGGTTTCTTTGAGTTTCCATTCACTCTCTAGTTTGTCGAGTCTTGCTTGTTGAATGTGTAATTTTTGCATAGATTTTGCCTGTTCTACTTTGGCAGCCAAGTCTGCTTCTGCATCTGCCCGTTTGCTAGAGGAACTGGAGGTAGTGCTTGAGTTGTGGTCAGATCCTTGTGATAACTCTGAACTTACTGTCTCTGTTTTTGTATTTCCAAAGACTGACCCATACTCTTCCTTATTTAGCACCATTCTTACTCTTTCTTTCTCTAGTTGGTCATTGAAAACCTCGTCTATGTTTTCCATACGTTTACTAACAAGGTCACAAATCTCAGCTGTAAGAGTGTCACATGCATCCATTTTCTTTACAATATTTGGAGTAGTAGTATGATTGCGTCGAATGGGCTCATAATTTTGGTGTACTATAGCTTGTTTAGATTTAACATTAGTTTGCATTTTATCAAGGTCCTCAGCTGAGCAGAATGCCTTCAGTTTTACCCTAACCTCTTTGGCTATAAGCTTCCAAGAGTCATAGGCTTTGATAAATGCCTTTTCATTTTTTCTAGCTTCCTGATCATGTAATCCTTGACCCTTTTCTGTAAAAGCACGTTTGCGGGAGCTCGACCTAACCTGTGGGGCATCTAAAATGTTGTCTGTATTCTCAGAAGGTAATGACATGGTATATTATAATGTGAATCTGTTTATACTGTAAAGTCTTAAGGTGTTTTACGTCTAAACTCAAATAAATGAGAGGTAAATTTAACTTTTCTCACTATTTTACCACTTAAATTAGATGTTTACACTAATAACCACCCCAAGATGTTAAACAGAGACAATGCCAATGTCATAAACGAGGACAGTAAATAATTTACAACAAGTTTAGCCCTCAGGAATTGTAGGATTCAAGAATTAGGACATAATTATGTGACAATGACCATAGCCACACTCTTTAACTTATTACTTTGCTTTACAGTACTGGCATTTACAGTATTTGTCTTGCACATTGAAGATCCTCCTAGGAATTATTTAGAAAATGGCAGTTCTTAATGTATACTGTGTCTTCAGTTGAGTTTACCCACTTACTCAGCCAAAGTCTCTCACTGCAGCTGTGTCATCCACACAAAGATGGTGTTCATAGATGTTCTTCAATCCGCTGATTAAAGATGTCGACGTTGGTGGATGGCTCAGCGGTGAGTTTTCACTGTAGCAGCCCCTTGATTTTCTTTAAATGAAGCAGAGAGTCTCTGACGGGTGTAATGAGTTTTATTCCGAACCAGCATAAACACCGTGAAAACTAGAAGTAAACACAAATTGCACAAAGCAAGTTTACTACAAGTTCCTACACATTTACAGTGCATTTTTATGCATCTGTACACTATGCACAGCAAATGAGCTATGCAAAACAACATTTACACAATAATTCACTCAGCTAACACTTTTAAAACACAACAGTTTCCAAAAAATAGACCATTTAGACTTTACATCATTACAACTTTCCATATATGAAACACAGATATAAGTTACACACCTCACTCCGCTCACCAAGGGGTGCTAGCTTTAAACATGTAGCCTCTTTGTTTCATGATGATCATCTGGCTAAACAGTACACACGAATGCAAACATGACACAATGCAACAAAAGACAAACAACATTATAATGCACATCATCGTGCTTAGAGAACTTGCATAAACTTACATTTGTCACGGAATTTGCCACCAAGCTTCTGAGGTGAGAGCGTTTGGATGAGTGTGCGTAGTATGATTATACAGGTTCCGGGGTTTGCCTTAAATCCAGTAACCTGAATCAGGTGAATGAGAATTACCGACCTATAGTGACCTCTTGTGGCCATTTACAGACTGCTTCACCAATCGTTGTGAAGATCATTGTACTGGGCAGTGCTACAGAAGAGGAAGATGTCAACATAGATGACCCCATCATTCTCTCTGAAAGGACTTTTTAAATTTGTTCATTGAGAAGTTTAATTCAAATTAAAGTACTGAATGAAAATGTCTGGCAGTGTTTTTAATTAAGAAACAGCTTAAATATACATTTAAATATATTACCATTTTAAGATTTATTTTATCCAATATTCCCAGTTATCTTTTTTAGTTATCCTGAGTAAACTTTACTTCAAAATGTTAAATAAAATATGGTGATGAAATTTCATTCAAACGTTTGAAGTAAAGTTTACTCAGGATAACTAAAAAAGATAACTGAGTATATTGGATAAAAATAAATCTAAAAATAGTAGTATATTTAAATGTACGACTTAAGTAAATTTTACAAACAAAAAGTCAATAAAATCTACTTAGAATTTCCCAAGTAAACTTAACTTAACATTTCTAATTAAATGTACTAATAATTATGGTTAGTCTTTTACTTGGCAAAGCTTTGAAGATTTACTAGCCTTTTCTGAGTGAAAAACATTTCCAAGCTTTTTTCAAGTAAACCCTACTCCTCATTTTTTACAGTGTTAATTTTTTAAACTAAGGACAAAATTATTAGCTCCTTTAAGCTATATTTTTTTTCTGATAGTCTACAGAACAAACTATCATTATACAATAACTTGCCTAAGCCTAGTTAACCTAATTAAGCCTTTAAATGTCACTTTAAGCTGTATAGAAGTGTCTTGAAAAATATCTAGTCAAATATTATTTACTGTCATCATGACAAAGATAAAATAAATCAGTTATTAGAAATGAGTTATTAAAACTATTATGATTAGAATTTTTTTTTTCTTTTTTTTTCCCCCAATTGACCATGTTAATATGATAAAACAAACTGAATAAGAGCAGATTTTTAAATTCAAGTCAATTAATGTAAATATTTGTCTTTTTTAATGGTCGTGAAGTACGATTTAATCCAAATGTAGTAGCTATTATCATTCTGACCATTATCACTACACCTCCAGAACACACATCAGCCACCCAGTGGTAAACTGAACTGGACCCCGGCTTACAGTCACCCACCAATCGAAGCTTCACCACTGAACTCCACTGAAGAGTGAGAGATATTTGGGCAGGTATTGACCATGGTAAAAGTGACTGAGTGGGGGAACAGCATCAACATCACAATCCAGACAGAGACCTGGCTAAAGATGAACAAACATACCCGCTGATGGGTGTTCTAAGAGGTTTCTTTTAGCTTATTTTGATATGTCCTTATAATATATTCAACCTATTAATATTATTGTTATGTGTTGTAGATTACTACACTACTACTATATTGGGGTAAAGTTGGTTTTATATTCGCACATTCAGACTTTTCCCTTAATAATATAATATCAGAAAAGCATTTTTTTGCCAAGGATTATCAAAGTACAACATTGTTTACAGTCAGTTTAACAGCGCTAATGTTGTTTTGAAGTCATATTTGCATGCGATTTCACACGCAATATTTGAAGTAGCATGATAAACAATTAGGGAGCGTGTCACAAGTTGTCAGTGAACGAATGTGCGAATATTAAACCAACTTTAGCTTAAATACTACTATTATTATAGAGGTAAAGTTGGTTTTATATTGGGATATTCAGACATTATCCTTAATAATATAATTTCAGAAATGTATTATTTGCAATTTCTAAATAGGGAAATCATATTAGCAGCCAACGATTATCAAAGTACAATATTGTAAACAGTTAATTAGGTTTTGGTAATGTTGTTTTGAAGTCATACTTGCATGCTAATTCCGATCAAATATTCAAAGTAACATGGTAAACAATATAGAGACTTCTAAATGAACGAATGTGTGAATGTAAAACCAACTTTACCTCTATCTATTATTATATTTTTTGTGTAGTTTGTATTATTATTTCTATTTATTAAGAGTTAAAGGATTTGGTTGACACCATATTTTTTTTCAATATAAGCCCTACAACCACTTTACCAAATGCAATTACATTTCCATGTATTTTTTAATTATTTAATTACACAGTGTAAGGGAAACGTGATTTGTCCTGATTACAGTATCCTATTTTAGTTATTTTAGGTCTTTATGCATTTGTATTAAATTATATTTTGGAGTATTTTTTTGGTTAAGAATATTTTGGTAGAACACAATTTCTTTTGCCAGTCTGCACCAACACAAACTGATTAAAACATGCAATTGGCTATATTTGCCTACATTGATAATGACTGAATATTGAAAAGTGAGGGCAATTGGAAATATTTTTAGACGTTTGTCACAATTACTAACCCCGGATGAAGCTTTTGGGCTATTCCCAACCAGCCATCGATTCAGAAAGAGATAAAGTTGGTTTTATATTTGGATATTGAGACATTCTCCTTAATAATATAATTTCAGAAAAGTATTGTTTGCCAATTTTAAATAGGGAAATCATTTCAGCCAATGACTCAAAGTACAACATTGTTCACAGTCAATCAAACAGTGCTAATGTTGTTTTGAAGTCATACTTGCATGCGATTTCACACCCAATATTCAAAGGTGCATGATAAACAATTAGGGAGCATCACAAGTTGTCACTGAACAAATGTGCAAATATAAAACCAACTTTAGCTCAAATACTATTCCTTTTTTGTGTGTAGTTTGTATTATTAATATTATTAATATTTATTAAGAGTTGTTATTTGAATGACACCATATTTCTTTCCAATATAGGCCCTTACACCCTCTTTACAAAATGCAATTACATTTCCTTGTTTTTTTTATTTATTATTTGTTGAAAAGTGAGGGCAAGTGGAAATGTTTGCAGGCATTGGTAAGAATCACTAACCCCAGGATGAAGCTTTTGAGCTATTCCCAACCAGCCATTGTTTTAGATAGAGGTTGGTTTTATAACCAACATTGTTGGTTTTATATTTGTATATTTTGCTTAATAATATAAATTCAGAAAAGTATTCTTTGCAAATTCTAAATAGGAAAATAATGTCAGCCAATGACTATCAAAGTACAGTCAATTAGATAGTGCTAATGTTGTTTTGAAGTCATAATTATATGTTAATTCAGACAAAAGTTTAGTAGCATGATAAACAATATAGATACTACTAAATGAATGATTTTGCAAATATAAAACCAGTTTTACCTTTACGTGTTTTAGGTCTTAAAGATGTAATGTTATAAAACTTAACTTTTAAGCATCATAATGGTGTTTATGGTCAAACGGCAACATTACACGTTAACTAAAGTTTAAGAAATTGAATTCAGTGACCGCTTTAAAACTTTTAAAGGTTTAATTTTAATCACAAATCCAGACTCCGTATTAAATTCAATTCATTTTTCAGTCTTTCATCATTAATAACACGTATACCTCACTTTAAATCTATCAATTTGTTGCGTGTTACAGCTGCTTCAACTCTTACTTGTTTTAAAAAGCAAACTTACTACTGGTTTCGTCGCAGGCTGTTTCTTTAATCCTTGTTTGTGTCGAGGTTCATATGAAAGGACCGTGTCCTCCATCTTCGCGGTCACAGGCAAAATGTCGGAAAAGGTGAGCAGTGGACATTTATACCTCCCGCTTCAGCCGGCCAGTACCAACTCAGAGCAATATCACGGGGGAGCACCAATGTACTAAACCTGCAGCCTGAGAGCAGATCACTCCTCTGCGTACCGACGGCAAATGATTTAGCACCGGCAGTGTGAGGTATTTTCATTGTACAGTCAAACCGATCTGCTTCTCCTTTATTTTAACAATTTAATTTGACCGTTTATTCTTTTCTTGTTCACAATCACAGATATGTTAGTGACAGTTTCGGAACTTGTCTGAGTTTATTACGTCTGGGAGATTACTGCAAATTCACGACACATCTATATTGATATACTGTATTCAAACAGCAATAAATTGAGTTAAATTGACATGCATGGCCTACATAAAGCGTAGTGCTAATATAAATACCCCTTTATTAACCATAGGCTGTTAAACAAACCGAAATGGTAAACCGTGGTGACGTCAGTAATATGCAAATTGACGTATGACGTAATCTAGCGAGTTTTTGGGCAGCGCTAAGCACCTTTTCATTGAAAATAGTTGGCAACAGTGGTGAATTTTGGCTTTTATTATTTGCTAATATTTCTTGGGTTAATTTCAGTTTTGCATATATATATATATATATATATATATATATATATATATATATATATATATATATATATATATATATATATATATATATATATATATATATATAATTAAAGAAGTGTCTTACAAAATACTCCATAGAATTTATCCTTCTAAACATGTGTTGGAAAGATTTAAGCTTACAGTTTTTCTCAGTCGCTTTGGTACATTTCTTAGGTCAGAATTGACATTTACAAAACAGTAAGTGCAGTAAAGTTTTCTCAAAACAACTCGCACAAATAGCAAAACACCATGGATGACCTGCCAAAGCCTCTTGCTCAAAATCCTTTAGTTCATCTCTCAAAAGTTAATTTTCTGTGTCAATGAATGGGTTAGTGTCTTCAGAATGATGAGTCCTGCTGTCGTTGTGTAGCCTACAGATAAGACAGTCATATTACCTGTACTTAGTCATGTTGTCAAAATAACTGTGTTCTGGAGAGATGTTCTGATCTAAACTATGGTTTTTTTGCTCTTTGTACTGTAATTTGTTGGCAGACCATGTCATTGGGATACAGAGATAAAAAGACAGCACTGCATAGCACAAAGAAAAAACAAAACAAAAGTAGAAATGTGAACATAGGACAACCTCCTTTCAGATGCGCCTTCATTAGACAACCAAGATTCACCTGCGAGAAATTTACCAATTGTAGACAGAATTTGAACAAAAAGTCTAATGGAAATGCATAGAAAAATGCATCATGACTAAATATTAAGACAACTTGTTCAGCCATTTTGCATGTAAAGACTTGAAAAGAAAGGATTAAATGTTGTGTGCGGTGAGACCATTCAACAGAGACCACAATAATACATTTTGACCAACATGGCATAAGCAATTGATAATATAGGAAACAGCAGAGAATTGCACATAATTATTTGCATGGATGCACACAAGCATTTGCAACTTGTTGAGAGCTGCTTTTTTGATGTGCACAAGTAACACGATGTGAAAATTGAACATTCTGATCTCATTTCAATTCTGATCTGAAAAATGTACCAAAGTGACTGAGAAAAACTGTAATAAAAAAAAATTATAAATAAAGTATATACACAATAAAGAAAACAAGAATAAATAAATGGTTGTAATAAAGGGGGAAGAGGAACAAAAGCGGCGCCAAAAAAAAAGAAAATAATATAACAAAACAACTCCAACTAGAAAACCCACAATCTCTAAACTATCTAATAAAAGATAGAAAAAGAAAAGTCTTCAGCGTTTTCACGCCCTATCTAAACTATACTACTAAGCAAAATCGTAGAACAAAACTTACAATGAGTGGCGCACACTTCTAAACTAGTGTCTATAATACATTTGCATGTTTCCTACGTGTAGCAGCATGTGGGTCACGTGACATCTACCCTGTCCTCGAATCCCATTGATGTTGTGATGAGATAGAAAACGTATTTAGAACACTCTTTTAAAGATAGATTTCAGCACAAATGATTACAGCACACATGGCACAATAAACTGTCAAACAATCCAGCAAAACACACACACACACACACACACACAAGTGAGCAAGCAAAAAGGCAAGCAAAAGTTTTGCATCTTCTTTTTTTTTCATTTTATTTACTCAGGAATATTTTTGAAAGATTTGGAATCGTTCATTAAAAAAATGGAGTGTAAGATAGAAATTTGTTTATTTGATGTATTGTTTTATTTTGATAATGAGAACTTGAATTGCAAAGGACAACATATTTTTAATTTATGTTATTAGGAAAATACCATATACATAAGAAAAATTGGGCTTAATGTAACCCAAACCTTTCCAATTTAATGAATGACTTTTAGAACAATAACAACACAAAAAAAGCAAACATGTAATGCTCTGAAAACATTTAATTTCATGTAAATGTCTATTTTTTTATATATATTTTTATCTGTCAGAAATTTATTTATATATGCAATATCTCTTGTTCTGGCAGCGCAGTAGGTAGTGCTGTTGCCTCACAGCAAGAGCGTCGCTGGGTCGCAGGTTCGAACCTCGGCTGGGCTGGGTCAGTTGGCATTTCTGTGTGGAGTTTGCATGTTCTCCCTGCGTTCGCGTGGGTTTCCTCCGGGTGCTCCGGTTTCCCCCACAGTCCAAAGACATGCAGTACAGGTGAATTGGGTAAGCTAAATTGTCCTTAGTGTATGAGTGTGAATGTGTGTGTGGAAGTTCCCAGAGATGGGTTGCGGCTGGAAGGGCATCCGATGCGTAAAATCGTGCTGGATAAGTTGGCGGTTCATTCCGCTGTGGCGACCCCGCAAGGGACAAAGCCGACAAGAAAATGAATGAATGAATATCTCTTGTTCTTGTGGCATTTAATTAATAAAGTATTTTTAAAATGAATTGATAAATGTGTTTTCTTCTCTGGCCACTAGATGTCATCAAATGCACAATAGAGATGGTGTTGCATTCACCTGGTCATACAGTTCATAACCGCACATTTCTGATGTGGTTTAAGGAGGAAGCAAGTGTTGCTCAAATGAACTTTATACAATATATAAACTAATAATGTCCCATATACTCTCCATAAAGTATATGAATAATTCAGGATAATTAAAAAAGTGACAAAACATCTATAAACAATGACAAGTGCATTTCCATCTGACACTCATAGACAGGCATATGTTTACAGCAGATTAAACATGCTGGGAGACAGCAAAATAATAAGTTCACACTTCCTACTAGTATTGAAATACTTTAATAGATTAAGGAACAAAAAAGTACTGTGAGTATTATTAATAAAGATTTTATCTAAAACAATATAAGAATCAGAATCAGAAAGAGCTTTATCGCCAGGTATGTTCACACATACAAGGAATTTGTTTTGGTGACAGAGCTTCTACAGTGCAACAGAATTACAGACAGGACTAAAAAACAGAAACAGATAATAAATATATTTTAATAATAGAAGTAGGTAGTGAACGTACATTTGTGCACATCATAGTAGCAGTTTCTCATTCCTTCCAGCAAATTGCAAATGCTTTTGAACATGCATCAGTTGCTTTCATACAACTCTCTGCTGTTTGTAACATTCTCATTTGCTTATGTCATGTCAGTCAAAATGAACTAAACTTGTGAATGCTGAATAGTCATTCCATATAAAACTAATAGTCCCCATTTCATTACTGGAGTCATTACATACAAAAATGTTGAACTAGTTGTCAAAATCTGTCAAGCTAATTTATAAACAATTAAAAAAAAACAAATTCTTAAAAAAAATGTCTTCTAAATTGAACAATTTCATTAGTTTTCTTGAATGCTTTGATGCAGCCGTCAACTGAAACTCCACATTTCCAAAACAGTGAACACACAGGTCTAAACAGCGGCACTCATGGTCAAAATGACACATTTTCCTTGCAAAACGCTCTAACCGTGTCAAAACATTTAAAATATGCAACAAAAGCACAAAAAACAACACAACTTGCAAACAAGTATATGAGGTCTTTTAATCAATCACTACAGAATGGACATCAAAATACAGAACTCAGTGTGAATCAGTGCACCATTGCTTGTTACAGTTTTTCTCAGTCACTTTGGTGCATTTCTCACAACACTATTTACATTTGCACAACAGTTCATGCATTTCTCAAAACAATCAGTCACTTGTGCACATCATAGTAGCAGTTTCTCATTCCTTCCAGCAAACTGCAAATGCTTTTGAACATGCATCAATTGCTTTCATACAACTCTCTGCTGTTTGTAACATTCTCATTTGCTTATGTCATGTCAGTCAAAATGAACTAAACTTGTGAATGCTGAATAGTCAATCCATATAAAACTAATAGTCCTCATTTCATTACTGGAGTCATTACATACAAAAATGTTGAGCTAGTTGTCAAAATCTGTCAAGCAAATTTTATTTAAAAAATGTAAATCTTTTTTCCCTGAAAATGTCTTCTAAATTGAACAATTTAATGAATGATTTACAGACCTGTGTATGTTGTAGGTTCAGTTCCAATATGTACTGCAGTATTATTTACAGTTGTGCACAGCTCTACCCAAAGGGAGTTTATGTTTGTTGTAAATAAGGGTGTATTTATTCTTACGCACAATGCTGTGAATAAATTAGAATTGCAAAGAGCAAATGCAGTAAACATGTGAAACACACATATTCAGTGTCTTGTACTCAGATACCTCACTAAATTCAGTGATGTCTAACTTTACTGTAGTTTTCAAATGGCTGTGCTAATAGTATATAGTGCTGTCTTGAGCATTTTCAGGAAGTGTCACCAAAATCTGACTTTTTTGCATTGTAAAAAATGTACAGAGTAAAGTGTCCTAATGAAAACATGACAAAGCCATTTGACTATCTTGTTCATAAACAATGGTGGCAGGACTTTTCATCTTGATGACACGGACACTTGCATTGACATCAATACTTGCTTTTGAGGAATGAGCTCTCCATTTTGAGCAAGTGACACACTTTTGCAGGTTATCAGCTAGGGTTTGCAGTTTGTACTAATTGTTTTGAGAAATGCATGAACTGTTGTGCAAATGTAAATAGTGTTGTGAGAAAAGCACCAAAGCCACTGAGAAAAACTGTATTATTTACAATGTTATATGTGCAGCTGTTATGGCATGTAAAGTATGTTGTTAAATAAATAAGTGTATATGTGTATAAAAAGTAGTGATGTTTGTTTCACAATTGCAATCATAAAGTGTTCATGAGATGGATTGCCTGAGGGAACAAACTGTTAAGTGTTATAAGCTAGCTATTAATAAATATAAATCAAATTTAAAGGTTATTTCTGAGTCAATTGCACACTTGTTTTGGCCATTTACTATTATGTACAGACTATGTAAACTAAGTATTATTAGTATATCATTATTTATATATACTTATATAACATTATGCACTATTTTATCAATATTTACAATATCTCATATAGGCAATTTTTGTTTGGCATTAAAATATATATTGCAAAATCCATATGGGTTATAATTTACACTAAATAACACATTATGAAAAATACAGCATTGTTGACTAGCTTACAAAATACTTACCACACACTGGACAGACAGACAGACAGACAGACAGACAGACAGACAGACAGACAGACAGACAGACAGACAGACCGATAGATAGATAGACTGATAGATGATAGATAGATAGATAGATAGATAGATAGATAGATAGATAGATAGATAGATAGATAGATAGATGGATGGATGGATGGATGGATGGATGGATGGATGGATGGATGGATGGATGGATGGATGGATGGATGGATGGATGGATGGATGGATGGATGGATGGATGGATGGATAGATAGATAGATAGATAGATAGATAGATAGATAGATAGATAGACACCAGTGATGTATGAGAGACAGGTGTGCACAGTGATGCTCTCCATGTAAGTGTGTATTACAGCAATAATGGGAGGGACCAACAGACTCCATCTAGTCCATTGATAGATATATTACTATATAAGAGCTGATCAGACTCTCAAACGATCACATTGGTTGCGAAATGAATTGATAAATGTGTATTTTCTTCTCTGGCCACTAGACGTCACCAAATCTACACCAGAGATGGTTTTGCCTTCACCTAGTCAACAGTTCAACAGTTTCAGTTAACACTTCCTACCAGTATTGAAATACTTTTCTCCTTTTCATTCATTCATTCATTCATTCACTTTCTTTTCGGCTTAGTCCCTTTATTTATCTGGGGTTGCCACAGCGGAATGAACCGCCAACTTATCCAGCACATGTTTTACACAGCGGATGCCCTTCCAGCCACAACCCATCACTGGGAAACATCCATACACACTCATTCACACTCATACACTACAGACAATTCAGCTTACCCAATTCACCTGTACCGCATGTGTTTGGACTTATGGGGGAAACCGGAGCACCCGGAGGAAACCCACACCAACATGGGGAGAACACGCAAACTCCACATAGAAACACCAACTGACCCAGCCGGGGCTGGAACCAGCGACCTTCTTGCTGTGAGGCGACAGCACTACCTACTGCGCCGCTGCGTTGTCATGCTATAGTTTTTCTCAGTGGCTTTGGTGCATTTCTCACAACACTATTTACATTTGCACAACAGTTAATGCATTTCTCAAAACAATCAGTCACTTGTGCACATCATAGTAGCAGTTTCTCATTCCTTCCAACAAACTGCAAATGCTTTTGAACATGCATCAATTGCTTTCATACAACTCTCTGCTGTTTGTAACATTCTCATTTGCTTATGTCATGTCAGTCAAAATTAACTAAACTTGTGAATGCTGAATAGTCATTCCATATTAAACTAATAGTCCTCATTTCATTACTTGAGTCATTACATACAAAAATGTTGAGCTAGTGGTCAAAATCTGTCAAGCTAATTTTATTTAAAAAATGTTAAATCTTTTTTTTTCTGAAAATGTCTCCTAAATTGAACAATTTGATGAATGATTTACAGATCTGTGTATGTTGTAGGTTCAGTTCTAATATGTACTGCAGTATTGTTTACAGTTGTGCACAGCTCTACCCAAAGGGAGTTTATGTTTGCTGTAAATAAGAGTGTGTTTATTCTTTTGCACAATGCTGTGAATAAATTAGAATTGTAAAGAGCAAATGCAGTAAAAATGTGAAACATACATATTCAGTGTCTTGTACTCAGATACCTCACTAAATTCAGTGATGTCTAACTTTACTGTAGTTTTCAAATGACTGTGCTAATAGTATATAGTGCTGTCTTGAGCATTTTCAGGACGTGTCACCAAAATCAGACTTTTTTGCATTGGAAAAAATGTACAGAGTAAAGTGTCATAATGAAAACATGACAAAGCCATTTGACTATCTTGTTCATAAACAATGGTGTCAGGACTTTTCATCTTGATGACACGGACACTTGCATTGACATGAATACTTGCTTTTGAGGAATGAGCTCTCCATTTTGAGCAAGTGACGCGCTTTTGCAGGTTATCAGCTAGGGTTTGCAGTTTGCACTAATTGTTTTGAGAAATGCATTAACTGTTGTGCAAATGTAAATAGTGCTGTGAGAAATGCACCAAAGCCACTGAGAAAAACTGTAACTACATATTATTATAAATATAGCATTATTTATATACTTAAATAACATATATTGACATACAGTTTCATCAGCATTCACAACATCTCATACCCATAGGCAATTATGTTAGTTTAGCATTAAAATATATACTGCAAAATCTATTTAGATGGATAGACAGACACATAGATAGATAGACAGACAGACAGACAGGTAGATAGATAGATACATAGATAGATAGACAGACAGACAGACAGACAGACAGACAGACAGACAGACAGACAGATAGATAGATAGATAGATAGATAGATAGATAGATAGATAGATAGATAGATAGATAGATAGATAGATAGATAGATAGATAGACAGACACATAGATAGATAGACAGACAGACAGACAGACAGACAGACAGACAGACAGACAGATAGATAGATAGATAGATAGATAGATAGATAGATAGATAGATAGATAGATAGATAGATAGATAGATAGATAGATAGATAGATAGATAGATAGATAGATAGACAGACACATAGATAGATAGACAGACAGACAGACAGACAGACAGACAGACAGACAGATAGATAGATAGATAGATAGATAGATAGATAGATAGACAGACAGACAGACAGACAGACAGACAGACAGACAGACAGACAGACAGACAGACAGACAGACAGACAGACAGACAGACAGACAGACAGACAGACAGACAGACAGATAGATAGATAGATAGATAGATAGATAGATAGATAGATAGATAGATAGATAGATAGATAGATAGATGCAGTAAACATGTGAAACCATTAAATGTGAAGCTGCATTTAAACCAACAAATTACATGTACTAATGTTCAATTTAATTCGTTTATTTAAATTCAGCCCATATAAATTGTCTGCAACCACTTACCTTACAAATAATTAGTAAATCCAATGCACCATTTTTTCATTGTAGACAGACAGACAGACAGACAGACAGACAGACAGACGCAGACAGACAGATAGATAGACAGACAGACAGACAGACAGACAGACAGACAGACAGACAGACAGACAGACAGACAGATAGATAGATAGATAGATAGATAGATAGATAGATAGATAGATAGATAGATAGATAGATAGATAGATAGATAGATAGACACCAGTGATGTATGAGAGACAGGTGTGCACAGTGATGCTCTCCATGTAAGTGTGTATTACAGCAATAATGGGAGGGACCAACAGACTCCATCCAGTCCATTGATAGATATATTACTATATAAGAGCCGATCAGACTCTCAAAGGGTCACATTTGGTCCAGTCACACACAGGACAATCACAATGCGGTGTCTGCTTTCAGCTTATCTTCTGCCTCTGATTCTGCATGCATGCACCGGTGCAGGTGAGTCCAGCTCACTGATCATGATGCTGCAAAACACATCAGTTCATATCTTTAAGTTTAATTTCATATACAAATCTGAAGTTTTTGCAGTTCTCAATTAATTATATATTTTTTAAAATAGTAATAATGATGATCAAAATACTTAATTGAATGTATAAAGCTTCATTAATAGGCTATAAGCAATGTTTATTAAAGCTAAATTGTGCGAAATTCGCGATGTCAACTGTTCTAATGTTGTTTTAGTATACACAAACTCACTGTATTTACAATAGCACCGGTCATTTCAGTAAAATAATTAATGATTAAATTATTTTTGTGAAAAGTAGTATCGAGATTTGTATTTGATTTATCTGTATTTACATATTATTTATTTATTTGATTATTTATTTAAGTTTTGACTGTATCCACAACTGAAATAGACTAGCTAACAAAAATAAAAACATTATTATAACTAACATTTACATGCATTCATTTATCAGACGCTTTTAAATCCGAAGCGACTTTACTAATGAGGATTTGAGCATTTATACAGAGCATAAATCAGATGATTATTAAATTAAGTTATCATCTATTAAGTCTTACATAGGCTACAACGCACGCTATTGATTGAAAAGTGCACGCGCTCTTACCTATAGGCAGACTGTCGGATGGTTATTAATCTTATAAATTTAGAAGAACCTTCCCTGTCATCTGAAGTCCGAGAGGGGAAATCATAAATCCTGCGCATACCCGGATTGTTTTTTTATTTCTGGAAGGAGCATCTTTTCGTCCGTCAAGGACACCGGCTTTCTGCTCCGCTTTCTAATGTAGGACGAGCTCCAAAAAAATGACGCCGTCGTGTGGAGCTCTGATGCCCGCATCATTCATGAGCTGCACCTGCCAGAAACACAGCATTTCTGAGGAGGCTTCACTTGTTTAGGAGTATTTCTGTAGACAGTCTGTTAGCGCGTGATCTGCTGAGGTCCATCATCTGCCGCGCGAATGCTAGCACAGTAAGCCAAAGGTCACTGAAGTTCTTTAAAGGCTATTTTATCGAGTGTTATATTTGTAAAAATGAACAAAGCGCTGATTTCAAAAGGTTTGATAGTCTTGTTGATGGTTACTGTCAATTAAATAGGAACGCGATTTATTTTTATTCGCGAGCGTCACATTTGATAATACCTTACATGATTATTATTATTCTTTTGTTGACATTGGCAATCCACATAGTTGTTTTTGAGCGTGTGATGAATTTTGCAAATGAGCAAAGCAGTGATTCCTGAAGTTCAGTTTTTAGACAAAGTTGTAATCACACTCAGTGTTGTGTAAGTTACTTTAAACAAGTAATAGATTACAAATTACTGATTACTACTGGAAAATTGTAATCTGATTACATTACTAATTACTTAATGTAAAAAGTAATCAGATTACTAATTACTTTACTTTGAAGTTACTTTTAACTAGGGGTGTCAAAATTAATTGTTTCTTCGGTGCACCGCGATGCAGACGCGGACAATTCGGTATCGGTTCAGTAATAATCATAACCGGTTATTATGTACTGACGTCATTTATCTCACATGCGCTATGTCTCTGTAGCTTACTATGGCGAGGGAGGCGAGCCGCGAGCGCGAGTATTTACAACGCTCTAACTACGTAAAAACTCTGAAACTGCACAATTTCACTGCATGTGTGTTTGCTGAACTCTGTTTCACTGACACTTACAGCAAAAGCCCCTATTTCATGGCGATTAAGAGAATGAAAGTAAACTCCATTTCTCTCTCTCTGTCTCACTGTGGCCCATGAGTGCAGCTGTGAAGAGCACCAGCGTGTAAGAGCCAATCGCAGCCCTTTCTGTTGAGCGCGTGACCAATCAAAGGGGTGTAAGAAAGAACTTGGTAGACAAGGCTCAGAAAGCGAGCGGGATATTTATATTTGTTTATTTGCTATAGACCATTTCAATGTGGTCATGTCATTGGCCCGTGAACATTTCCTGCTTGACGTTAAACTATTTCCTAACTGTAACAAGAGGCAATTCAATCATAACTTGATTTTAAATCAGCCGTCATAACACTATTTATCAATATGTGGACCTTTTTGGATTCTCAGAAGCAATGGAAATTAAAAATGTAAAATACGTTAGGACCATTGTTTTTGTTTACATCCCTCAAAATGGTCTATAAATGCTCGTGTTGTTTAAAGGTACAGTTTATATATCTGACTGTTTGTATTAAAGGACAAAATTGGTTTACAAATAGTATATAAATTAGGGCTGTCAATTGATTAAAAAAATTAACTAATTAATCACACTTTTTTGTGTGATTAATCATGATTAATCATGAATCAAAAAAAATAATCCAAAATACAAGCATTGCAAATATGGAAATTGGAAAATTACAATAATAATAAAGTATTGAATACAAACAATTCATCACCTTAGATTTATAAGGTTCTGTCTGACATTTTTGTCAAAATTCAGTTATTGACATATTCTTATTAAATGACAACTTATTTACATTATGGGATGTTTTTTATAAGTTGTTTACATTTTAAGACGTTTTATTAAAAAAACTAAAAAAAAAAAAAACTAATGTTACACACATACTGTTTGCTATGCAATATTTTGAAGCTCAATATCTCAAAATCAATCAGAACGCAGACAGAACATTATAATTCCAAGGTGACTAATTGTACTCATTGTAAAGTTGTATTGCGAGTTGAGAACCTTAATTATAAAGTAGAAACAATTTTGCCTAGTCCTCCTTAACATTTAGCAGTCTATTGACATTATCGGGGGACAACACACACACACACACACACACACACACACACACACACACACACACAGAGAGAGAGAGAGAGAGAGAGAGAGAACGCGCAGCACAGCGCACTCCCTTCAGATCATCAACACGCACGATCGCGTTGATCAAATTTTGCTTAAACTAAGCGTTCTTAAAGTATGGCTGTATTTCTCAAGCAAGGATTCTGACACAGCAAAGCAGACGCTTTACAAAAGTTTCGTGTAGGGGGGAAACACGTCAAACTTAATGAAACATTTGAGGGCGCTTGGAGTCAGCTTAGAGAGGAATGGGCTGTCTTTGACAGCTTGCGACATCATCTGCCACTTTCACTGAGTATATTTACATGGATCCATATTATCCTTTATCCATATTTCTTTACACATTAAACACACGCAGGGCCGGAGCAAGCTGAACTGGCGCCCTCAACCCGAAAGTGAAATAGAAAGTTACCGGTTTGCGGATGAAAGAACCGGGAGGGAGCAGGTGGGAGTCGAAATGAGATGAACGTGAGGACAGGGGGTTTCGCTCACTATTCTGCCGCTCAAGGCGGTCGCCTCTATGGAAGCGCTCCCCTGAACACACGTCGGCCACAACAGGAAATAAAAAAAAACCTGCAACTGCGTTAAATGCGTTAATTTTTTTTTAACGCGTTAAATAGTTCAAATTAATCACGTGCGTTAACGCGCTAATTTTGACAGCTTTAATATAAATATATTTATACATTTTAATACAAGAATTGCTGTGTTGTGGAGAGGGGTCTGGATGCAGACCTGGTGCAGTGCAATCTGAGCTGCATCCAATGCTTTTTAATGCGCTCACCTAACCCCACCCCTAACCCTACCCGTCACAGTGACGTCACTCACTCTATTGAGTCTATTGTGTCTGACATTGCATCGCTGAGTGATGCAATCTCAGCTTGCATCATAAAGACTGCATCCAGATACTATTGGTGTTGTGAAGAAAATATAAAACTGTGTATGGAAAGAATTGTCAGTGCACCGTGATGCACCGAGATATCGAACTGAACCGAATCGATGGCATGATAATCATAACCGAACCGAACCGTGAGACCAGTGTAGGTTCACACCTCTACTTTTAACCTATAAAAATACCAAATAAACTGCAGCTCTTTCAGTGATTTGATATTCACTAAGAAACATTACAATGGGTTGATCACAGCCGCTTGACAAATTCAAAAGAAAAGACTGTTAAACCGAAGTCCTGACTGGTCCATGGCACATCTCGTAAAGAGTAGGGATGTAACCCCGATGTCCTGGACAAATTCCCTCTAATGCCCCTTATACACCATGGCCTCCTAATCATCCCCATCCACTGAACTGGCTCTATCACACTCTC
This sequence comes from Danio kyathit, assembly GCA_903798195.1. Classification (NCBI taxonomy): domain Eukaryota; kingdom Metazoa; phylum Chordata; class Actinopteri; order Cypriniformes; family Danionidae; genus Danio; species Danio kyathit. Next base: position 2,840,954 of record LR812523.1, on the reverse strand, counting down.
CCTATAGCTGGTGGATGCTGCACACTGGTGGTGGTGTGGAGAGACCCCCCTTATGATTGTGAAGCGCTTTGGGCGCTATATAAATACACATAACATTCAGTGTTTCCTCTAGGATTTTTTCCAGCAGTGGCGGCAGGACTTTTTTTTTTACACAGATCTGCCAACTATTTCAAAGACAAATATTACACGCAGTATAACAAGTCGAGATAGCATTCATGTAATACGAGCATGCGAATCTCTTTGCTTGCGCGCCGATTTCCTCTGTTCGAGCACAGAACTTCTTGCACGCACTCAAATTTACACGTTCAAGTGCAGATCTTCTCGTGCGCTCTCCAGTAAGCGCTGCTGAAGCGCGATTTAGTGCGTTTTTGTGCGTTTTCCGACATTAACGCGTCCTGAAGTAAAGTGAAACGGCATTAAACTCCAGCAAGATAAAGTCATTGTATGCAGAGCCATTGGCCTTTATCAATAAAGTATACTTATGGAAACTGTGTTCATCTTAACTGAAAGCTACGCCGTGTTTGCTGGACTCACGCACCTGTCAGTCAGTCTGTCAAAGAGTCAGTCAGCATGTCACCTTGAACAAATAGCGCACAGCACTACTACGGTTACAGAAAAGTTTGCGCTGTTTACCTCTAATATGTTTTGGTGCGATTATAATCCGCTATAAAAAACACGACTAAATGTTTTAAATAAGAAGCTGTAATGTAGCCGTGGCGGGATGAATTTTGGCGTGGCGGCCCGCCACGGATGAATGAATGTAGCGGAAACCTTGACATTACATTACATTACAAAATTAGCACGTTTTGATATGCAAATTAACAGAATTTAATTTTAGTAGCTCTGCATAGGTTTTCAGAGGGAAAGATGGACATGCTGTTGCGATGGTTGCCAAAAAATTATGATTTCTGTTTGTGAGCATCTTTTTGAAAATTCAGCCTTCTATTTGAATTTTTTTGTTCTACAGAATGGGTGACACGGTGGCTCAGTGGTTAGCACTGTGGCCTCACAGCAAGAAGTTCGCTGGTTCGAGTCCTGGCTGGGTCATTTGTCATTTCTGTGTGGAGTTTGCATGTTCTCCCCTTGTCGAAACACATGGATTATAGGGGAATTGAATAAACTAAATTGGCCGTAGTGTATGTCTGTGTGTGTGAGAATGAGTGTGTATGGGTGTTTCCCAGTAGTGGGTTGCAGTTGGAAGGGCATCCGCTGTGTAAAACATATGCTTGAATAGTTGGCTGTTTATTCCACTGTGGCGACCCCTGAAATAGAGACTAAACCGAAGGAAAATGAATGAATGTTCTACAGAACATGAATGTAGCCATTGACTGCTGTATTTTTTTCCTAGTATAGAGGTCAGTGGTAAATCCCAAGATTCTTCAGATCAACAGAATAAAACTCATAAAGATGTCAAATCAATTGTGGCCAAGTAAACAGAATGTCATGCGTCACAGTGGCGCAGTGGGTAGCACGAACGCCTTACAGCAAGAAGCCAGCCCAGGCTGGGTCAGTTGGCGTTTCTGTGTGGAGTTTGCATGTTCTCTCCGCGTTGGTTTCCTCCGGGTGCTCCGGTTTCTCCCACAGTCCAAACCATAGACTGTAAAAGATATGGACGTAGTATCCATGACGTCACCCATAGGTTTATGAAGAACCCAAAAGAAGCTACCAGAAGGCGTGGCCGACCATTGCTATTTTGTTCGCGCGTCATCGCACCAACCCCGGGCATACCATACAAGGGCAAAGAGGCGGAGCGTGAGTGGAGCTACAGACGCATGCTGGCATTCTGCTTAGACGGGCTTTCCTAAGGGAGAAACGCTTAATACTTCATCACCTGCGACTCGTTTGTGTTCTGACCACATGTGCTTGGTTGTACACTTCATCAATAAAGTGTTTAGACTTTTAAAAACACTGTTTCATAAGCAACGTCATAAGCGCAATGCTTAGTGGCTCAATGCATTACACACTGAGCCACTAAGCATTGTGCTTATGACGTTTTTCAACAGGAGGAAAGTGCGAATTACTTCCAAAAACTTCAGATATAGTCTGTGTTAGTAAATGCAAGGCTAATTATGAAGTCCAGGCAGAACACTGTATGACAACGCTTCAGATGACTGTTCTAGAGCCTACAGCTAATAATCTGTCAGATTCTGGAGTGCATTACAGCTCTAAAGAACATTATAAATGATAAATGATCTTAAATAAAACAAATACATTCATAGAGATGGTATATAAGTATATAATTTCACTCACCTGGGAATTGGAGGCCACGTGAATGGCTTGTGAGCACAATTAAGTGCACACAGCATGCTATATCATCTGATAATTGTAGGAAATAATTCCAAAATGCAACTGACTGTGTAAAGCCACATAAAACAACACAAAAATACGATGAATAAGCCGAGATCAGCGGCTAATCAGCCGTAATCAGCTGAGGTGAAGTGACGGCGACCAGCGAGACCTAGCTGTCACTCAAGTGGCCACGCCCTTAATTATGCAGACTTAATATAACCTAATATAAAGGAAACGGATGAGTTATAAAAAAATTCACTCCTCACAGTTGTCATGAAGGGTAATATTAGCTATATGAACCAAAATCGTTCTTTGTACCAGGCTGTAAACACCTTTTTTTCTGCTGTAAAGTCGACCATTCTAACAGTGGGCTCAATAGAAATTTGCTCTTTTATGGAGTCAGGACTAGCGGAATTTCGACGAATTGCAGTTTCAGTTACTTCCGTATTGGCTTCCCGAGGGAGAGCGGGAGGTTGCCGCTTGGTCCAAACACATGCGCTATAGGGGAATTGAATAAGCTAAATTGTCCGTAGTGTATGTGTGTGAAAGAGAGTGTATGGGTGTTTCCCCGTGTTAGGTTATGGCTAAAAAGGCGTCCGCTGCGTAAAAAATATGCTGCATAAGTTGGCGGTTCATTCCGCTCTGGCGACCCCTGATTAATAAAGGGACTAAGCCGAAAAGAAAATGAATGAAACTGAACGTCAGTACATTTTCATTTTAGAGTGTACTATTTTTTCATTCATTCATTTTCTTTCGGCTTATTTTCTTCCTTCCTTCCTTTATTTTCCTTCGATGGTCTTCCAGCTGCAACCCAGTACTGGGAAACATCCATGCACTCTCGTTCACACACACACTTATACACTACGGTCAGTTTAGTTCATCAATTCCCCTATAGCGCATGTGTTTGGACTGTGGGGGAAACCGGAGCACCCGGAGGAAACCCACGCCAACACGGGGAGAACAAGCAAACTCCACACAGAAATGCCAACTGACCCAGCCGAGACTCGAACCAGTGACCTTCTTGCTGTGAGGCCACAGTGCTAACCACTGAGCTGCCCGTACTATATCTTCTATGCCCTAAAACACTATAAAAATCCTTTTTTTTTTGGAAAAAATTAACTAAATAAATAAAAATACTAAGTCACTACTGACTCCACTGGAGCATTTGGGCAGTCTAGTGAAACTTAAAATCAAAAGCAAGTGTAATCTATTATAAATAATGCACATGAATGGCTCTGCTTTAAAGACATTAAAAGATAATCTCCAGCTTAGATGATATATTTCCTGTTCAAAAGGATGTAAAGACGTTTAAACACTGACACACACATTTTCCTTAAAGCTGCTTTGTTGTGAAATCATTACACAAATAAAAAGCTGTGGACAAGATGCACTTTGTTCGCTTTGAAATGCTAAAACAATAGACGAAGTGTTGAAGGTGGAGATTAAGCCGGTATTGTGTGACTGTGTGTTTGTTCGAGGTTAACTGGACAATGTGATTAAACAAATGTTGAGAATGATGATGCTGGTGATGAAAAATGATTGCGCAACATCTGACTGATATGTAATTTGCATGTTTTACTTATGACTTAATAGACTTTAGTGAGAACTGTGTCAATAAAATGTCAAAAGTCATCATGCAAGAGCTAATTTTAGACAGGCCTACATATACAAGTGCTTACTCTTTATAGAACACAGCAGATCATAAATTCAATCATAAGCAGGGCTGGACTGGGACAAAAAATCAGGCCTGGCATTTTGAGCCAGAGCGGCCCACTACATACAATTGAAGTTGGCCTTGGTGCAGATGAAGAGTAAAAATAAAAAGTGTTTATATAGACAGATAGGTAACTAGATGTGTGTTGCTTCTGCTCTCCATACGCGCGCATGTGGTGTGAAACAGGCGGGACTCTCAACTATTTTGACAAAAACAAACCCACGTTGTATGCTCACACAGAGCCCAAAATGGGAGTTTGAGATTGGGTCAGCCTAATGTCAATAAAGAAAAGAACCAATGGGCTGCAGATTATGTCACATGGGCCGGTCTGTTAAAAAAAAAAAAAACCTTACTTTCAGAGCGTCACATCACAGCATCGTCAATTAATTAGGCAGAAAAAAACAACAGGCTGCTAAGCGTTTTATGGGCCAATCAGATCATAAGCACATGATCAGCCCGGCCCAACAAGTACGTCGGCCTATCGGGAACCTGCCCGGTCTGCCAGATGGCCAGTCCGCCCCTGGTTGTTTATATACATAATCTTTCTATTAACGTATGGTTTGTTGGGATGAGACAATATTTGGCTGAGACCCACATAGAAATCTGATATATTAAAAATTACATATTATATATACAGTAAATCTGATATATATTAGACATTAATTGGATTTCCCATATGATATATACAGTATATGATATACAGTGCATCCGGAAAGTATTCATAGCTTCAATTTTTCCACATTTGTTTATGTTACAGCCTTATTCCAAACTGGATTAAATTGATTTATTTCCTCAGCATTCTACACACAATCCCCCATAATGACAATGTGAAAAAAGAGTTTTTGAAACTGTTGCAAATTTATTAAAAATAAAAAAGCTGTAAAATCACATGTACATCAGTATTCTCAGCATTTGCTCAATACTTTGTTGATGCACCTTTGGCAGCGATTACAGCCTCAAGTCTTTCTGAATATGATGCCACAAGCTTGGCACACCTGTCTTTGGGAATTTTTGCCCATTCCTCTTTGCAGTACCTCTAAAGCTCAGGTTGGATGGGAAGCAACGGTGTACAGCCATTTTCAGCTCTCTCCAGAGATGTTCAATAGGATTTAGGTCTGAGCTCTGGCTGGGACACTCAAGGACATTCAGCGAGTTGTTGTGAAGCCACTCCATTGATATTTTGGCGGTGTGCTTTCGCTCATTGTCCTGCTGGAAGATGAACCGTCGCCACAGTCTGAGGTCAAGAGCACTCTGAAGCAGGTTTTCATTCAGGATGTCTCTGTACATTGCTGCATTCATCTTTCCCTCTATCCTGACTAGTCTTCCTAAAAAACATCCCCACAGCATGATGCTGCCACCACCATGCTTCACTGTAGGGATGGTATTAGCCTGATGATGAGCGCTGCCTGGTTTTCTCCAAATGTAACACCTTGCATTCACTCCAAATGGTTCAATTTGAGTCTCATCAGAGCAGAGAATTTAGTTTCTTATGATCTGAGAGTCCTTCAGATGCCTTTTGACAAATTCCAGGCGGGGAGTGGCTTCAGTCTGGCCACTCTACCATACAGGCCTGATTGGTGGATTGCTGCACAGATGGTTGTCCTTCTGTAAGGTTCTCCTCTCTCCACAGAAGAACGCTGGAGCTCAGACAGAGTGACCATCGGGTTATTGTAACATAAAAAAATGTGGAAAAAGCGCTATGAATACTTTCCGGATGCACTGTATATTAGACATATATTGGATTTTACATATGATATATACAGTAAATATGATATATATTAGACATATATTGGATTTTACATATGATATATACAGTAAATATGATATATATTAGACATATATTGGATTTTACATATGATATATACAGTAAAAATGATATATATTAGACATATATTGGATTTTGCATATGATATATACAGTAAAAATGATATATATTAGACATATATTGGATTTTGCATATGATATATACAGTAAAAATGATATATATTAGACATGCATTGGATTTTACACATATAAAATAAGTCATTATAACATTATAACTAATATATTTGAGCATAAATGTACATAATTGTAATTTAAATGGATGAAAAATATATACATATATTAAATTATTAGTTGCATGAACTTGTATAGGGCGACGCAGTGGCGCAGTACAGTAGGTAGTGCTGTCGTCTCACATGCAAGAAGGTTGCTGGTTCGACCCTCAGCTGTGTTAGTTGGCGTTTCTGTGTGGACTTTGCATGTTCTCCCTGCGTTTGTGTGGGTTTCCTCTGGGTGCTCCGGTTTCCCCCACAGTCCAAACACATGCAGTACAGGTGAATTGAGGAAGCTAAATTGTCCGTAGTGTATGAGTATGAATGAGTGTGTGTGGATGTTTCCTAGAGATGGATTGTGGCTGGAAGGGCATCCGCTGCGTAAAAACGTGCTGGATAAGTTGGCGGTTCATTCCGCTGTGGTGACCCCAGATTAATAAAGGGACTAAGCTGAATGAATGAATGAACTTGTATATCATAGATATCATTTGCATATATTTCCATATATCAGATTTTTATATGGAAATGCAACTATTTGAAAATCTGCAATAAAAGTAAATTCTAATTAATGAGAAAAATCTTTTAAAGTGTCCAAATTAAGTTCTAGCAATTCATATTACTAATCAAAAGTTACGTTTTGATATATTTATAGTGCGAAATGTTCAAAATATCTTCATGGAACTTAATGTTACATAATAATTAAATGATTACTGGCCTAAAATCAAAATAAAATTAAATCAAAATAAAATAATAAGAGAAATCACATTTAAGGTGTCCAAATTAAGTTCTCAGCAATGCATATTACTTAGCAAAAGTTACGTTTTGATATATTTATTGTACAAAATGTACAAAATATCTTCATGTAACTGAATATTACATAATATTCTAATGATTTTTGACAAAGAATAAAAATCTAAATCAAAATAAAATCAAAAAAATGAGAGAAAAAACATTTAAAGCGTCCAAATTAAGTTCTTAGCAATGCAAATTATTAATCTGAAGTTATGTTTTGATCTATTTATGGTATGAAATGTACAAAATATGTTAATATTACATAATATTCTAATGATTACTGGCCTAAAATAAAATAAATGAATAAATATTATCAAAATAATGAGAGAAATCACATTTAAAGCATCCAAATTAAATTCTTAGCAATGTATATTACTAATCAAAAGGTACATTTTTTAATATACCGTTGAAGTCAGAATTATTAGCCCCCTTTTGAATTAATTTTTCTTATTTAAATATTTCCCAAATGATGTTTAACAGCAAGGAAATTTTCACAGTTATGTCTGATAATATTTTTTCTACTGGAAAAAGTCTTATTTGTTTTATTTCGGCTGGAATAAAAGCAGTTTTTAATTTTTTAAAAGGCATTTTAAGGTCAATATTATTAGCCCCTTTAAGCAATTTTTTTTTTCGTATAGTCTACAGAACAAACCATCATTATACAATAGCTTGCCTAATTACCCTAACCTGCCTAGTTAACCTAATTAACCTAGTTAAGCCTTTAAATGTCACTTTAAGCTGTATAGAAGTGTCTTGAAGAATATCTAGTCAAATATTATTTACTGTCATCATGGCAAAGATAAAATAAATCAGTTATTAGAAATGAGTTATTAAAACTATTATGATTAGAAATGTGTTGAAGAAATCTTCTCACCGTTAAACAGAAATTGGGGGAAAAATAAACAGGGAGGCTAATAATCCAGGGGGGCTAATAATTCTGACTTCAACTGTATATGGTACGAAATGTACAAAATATCTTCAATATACTAATGATTATTGGCATAAATTAAAAATTGATCACTTTGACTTATATACAATATATTGTTGGCATACAAATATACACAAGAAGCTTAAATAGGTCACCCAAAATTGAAAATGTACTCACTATTTACTCTCCCTCAAGTGATTATAAACCTTTATGAGTTTCTTTCTACTGTTGAACACTAAAAGAAGATATTTAGAAGAAAGTCGAAAACTGGTAACCATTAACTTCCATAGGACAAACAAATACAATGGAAGTCAATGGTTACAGGCTTTCAAAACATCTTCTTTTAGTGTTCAACAGAAGAAAGAAACTCATAAAGGTTTACAACAACTTTAGGCAAAGTAAACAGCGAGTAAATGTTCATTTGTGTGTGAACTATCCCTTTAAGACTTGTTTGTGCTCCAGGGTCACACACAAACAACCACTTTAATCTTCACATCATTACTAGAAAATATTTATCCATCAGTTATTCAGTGGTCATGGGGTTAAAGCAAGGCTAAAAGGTTTCATTGATTTCTGTGCTCTTGATTACAGGCTTATCACAGCGTCAGTCCCTCTTGAATAACCTGAGCTGAAGTGAACTGTAATTAACTCTTAATTAATGCATCATTTCAATGGCTTCTATCTAACTAAAGGTCAATGAATGTCAGGTTGCTTCCTAAAATACACCTTCATTTCCACTAATGAAGCCGATTTACATGCTGCATTAAAACACAATAATTATATCTCTTAAGGACGCTGCATAAACATCCGGAACATTTACATAACGTAACATAATATTTACTTATATAAAAGGAAAGGAGGGTAACACTTTAGTTTAAGTATCTGTTCTCACTGTTAACTAGCGGTTTACCTGTTTTTTATTAAGATGTTGGCTGTTTTTAATACTTATAAAACACATATTCTTCATGATTAATCCTATCTAATTCCTAAAGCCACACTGTAAAAATAATGTACAGTAACCTACTGGAAATTTTGGTTGCCATTAAGACAATTAAAGAAAATAATTACAATTATGCAATATTTTTACATTAATAAAAATAACAGCAATACTTAATATTACTTAATAGTAACCAAAATTGCCAGTAAGTTACTGTAAATCTTAATTGTAAATAATTTACAGTGTGTTTGGATAATGTACAGTCTTAATGGCAGCCAAGTAAGTTACTGTATATATATTACAGTTTATTTTTTATACTGTACATCAACTACTACCTTGATAGCTATTAATAAGCAGTAAATTAGGGGGTTATTGAGCTAAAATCATAGTTGATTTTTTTAATTAATATTAAATTGTGCCGTAAAATAATTATAACATTTAGGTTAAGAGCTAATTCTCACTATTAACTAGTGTATTACCTGCTTAATATTAAGATATACATTAATAATCCTATCCAATTCCTAAAGACACACTGTAAAACAAATTACTGTACAATTTACAGTAACTTACCCCTAATTTACTGCTTATTAACAGTTGTTAAGGTAGTAGATCTATAAAAAATGCTGTAAAATCTACAGTAACTTACTGGCAATTTTGGTTGCCATCAAGACTGGACATTTCCAAGCACACTGTAGTAAACAATTAAAATTAAGCAGTATTTTTACATTAAACTGTAGTTATTCATTTACAGTGTGTTTGTAAATGTACAGTCTTAAAGGCAACCAACAATGGCAGTAAGTTACTGTAAATTTTACAGTAAATTGTAATTATTAATTTACAGTGTGTTTGTAAATTTACAGTCATAATGGCAACCAAAAATGGCAGTAAGTTACTGTAAACTTTACAGTATATTTGTATAGATTAACTACTACCTTAATAACTATTAATAAGCTGTAAATTAGGAGTTTGGTTGCCAGTAAGACTGTAAATTTAAAAGTGCAATGTAAATAAATAATAGTAATAAATAAACAGTAAATTTGGGGTTTATTGAGCTAAAATCATAATTGATATTTAATTAACAGTAAGAAATGTGCCTTAAAATAATTGTAATAATTTAGTTTAAGTGGCAATTCTCACTATTAACTGGTTTATTACCTGCTTATTATTAAGATATACATTCATAATCCTATCTAATTCCTAAAGACACACTGAAAAAACAAAATACTGTAATATTTACAGTAACTTACGCCTAATTTACTGCTTATTAACAGTTGTTAAGGTAGCAGCTGATATAAAAAAATGCTGTAAAATCTACAGTAACTTACCGGCAATTTTGGTTGCCATTAAGACTGGACATTTCCAAGCACACTGTAGTAAACAATTAAAATTAAGCAGTATTTTTACATTACAACTGTAGTTATTCATTTACAGTGTGTTTGTAAATGTACAGTCTTAATGGCAACCAACAATGGCAGTAAGTTACTGTAAACTTTACAGTATATTTGTATAGATTAACTACTACCTTAATAACTATTAATAAGCTGTAAATTAGGGATTTGGTTGCCAGTAAGACTGTAAATTTAAAAGTGCAATGTAAATAAATAATAGTAATAAATAAACAGTAAATTTGGGGTTTATTGAGCTAAAATCATAATTGATATTTAATTAACAGTGAGAAATGTGTCTTAAAATAATTGTAATAATTTAGTTTAAGTGGCAATTCTCACTATTAACTGGTTTATTACCTCCTTATTATTAAGATATACATTCATAATCCTATCTAATTCCTAAAGTCACACTGTAAAAATATACTGTAAAATCTACAGTGACTTACTGGCAATTTTGGTTGCTATCAAGACTGTACACCTACACTCACACTGTACAAAATAATGACAATTATGCTGTAATTTTACATTGCAATTGTTATTATTAATTTACAGTGTGTTTGTAAATGTACAGTCTAAATGGCAACTAAAAATGGCAGTAAGTTACTGTAAATTTTACAGTATTTTTTTTACAGTGCAGCTACTACCTTAATAACTATTAATAAGCAAACAAATATGCCGGTAAGTTACTTTAAATCTTACAGTAAACTGTAATTATTAATTTACAGTGTGTTTGTAAATTTATTACCTGCTTATTATCAAGATATACATTCATAATGCTATCCAATTCCTTAAGACACCCTAGTAAAAAATTACTGAAAAATTTACAGTAACTTACCCCTAATTTACTGCTTATTAATCGTTATTAAGGTATAGTTGATCTATAAAAAAGTACTGTAAAATCTACAGTAACTTACTGGCAATTTTGGTTGCCCTTAAGACTGTACACTTACAATCGCACTGTAGAAAATAATTACAATCATGCAATATTTTTACATTACAATTTTAATTATTAATGTACAGTGCACTTGTAAATTTACAGTCTAATGGCAACCAAAATTGCCAGTAAGTTACTGTACATTTTACAGCATTTTTTATAGATCAAATACTACCTTGATAGCTATTAATAAGCAGTAAATTAAAGGTTTATTGAGCTAAAATAGTTAATATTGTGTTAACAATGAGAATTGTGCCTTAAAACAATTACAATAATTTAGATCTGTAGAGCTGCGCATCGATGGATTTGCTCTTCAGTGTTTGGACTCTCAGTAGTGATTATTAACACACACTGAACTGAACTAAACTGAACTGAACTTAATCTCTGAAAACTGAACTGACACTGTTTCAATTCACTATATTCTTCTATGAGAAGCTGCTTTGACACAATCTACATTGTACAAGCGCTATACAAATAAAGATGAATTGAATTGAATAGTTTAAGTGCCAGTTTTCACTATTAAAGTGGTTTATTAGCTGCTTATTATTAAGATATACATTCATAATACTATCCAATTCTTAAAGCCACACTGTAAAATAATTACTGTAAAATTTACAGTGACTTACTGGCAATTTTGGTTTGTAAAATTGATAATGTCATAATGGCAACCAAAAATGGCAGTAAGTTACTGTAAATTTTACAGTATATTTTAATTATTCATTTACAGTGTGTTTGTAAATTTACAGTCTTAATGGCAACAACAATTACCAGTAAGTTACTGTAAATCTTACTACCTTGATAACTATTAATAAGCAGTAAACTAGAGGTTTATTGAGCTAAAATCATAGTTGATATTTATTTATTTATTTATCTATTTGTCTATATTTATTAAAAACTAAACTATTCAACAAAACAGATCATCAAATAACCAATAATTAATTTAATGCAAAGTAATCAATCAGAATTATTTCAAATAATATATATATATATATATATATATATATATATATATATATATATATATATATATATATATATATATTTTTTTTTTTTTTTTTTTTTTTTTTTTTTACAAAATATGCACACATTAACTCTTAATAATATGCACTATTAAAAATACAGGTGGCAAGACACACTAAAAAATAGGTTTTTACAGTCATGCCATAAATATATATTATTAAATAATCTAAAAACAAAATAAAAAGCCTTATAAAGAACCTTTTGTTGAATTAAAATGTTAAGTGCAACCATCAATCCCAATTTTACTCTTTCTTTTTTGCATTCAATGAATTATGAATCTGGTAAACGGTACTTCATATTTTCTATTAACTTTGCATCACTGAACGTTACTATCAATTATTTAAAAGTTTTATTGTAAAACGAATGTCAGATTGTAAATGTTTAACTACTTGCATGATACCAACAACTCTGCACTTCTCAGATGCTGTGAAGAGTGAAGCCCCGCCTTCTTTCTTCTGATTGGTTGTTCATTTGACACTGAGAAGCTGTTAGACTGTTGTTTCAAAACTACAATATAAAGCATTACAGCACTTTTTTATTGGGTTTATTGGGAAAATGTGCCCAGAACCAACAAGTACAGCTGAAGTCAAAATTATTAGCCAATTTAGAAAAAATATTTCACAATTGATGTTCAACAGATTCAGGAATTTTTCACAGTATTTCCTATAATATTTTTTCTTCTGGAGAAAGTCTTATTTGTTTTATTTCGGCTAGAATAAAAGCAGTTTATAATTGTTTTAAACACATTTTAAGGTCAATATTATTAGCCCCCTTAAGCAATATTAGTTTTGGATTGTCTCCAGAACAAACCACTGTTATACAATGACTTGCTTAATTACCCTAACTTTACCCTAATTACCCTAGTTAAGCCTTTAAATGTCACTTTAAGCTGAACACTAGTATCCTGAAAAATGACTTATTAAAACTATTATGTTTAGAAACTTGTTGAAAAAATCTCTCTGTTAAACAGAATTCAGGGAAAATATATACAGAGGGCTAACAATTCTGACTTCATCTGTATGTGCTTGCAGAAAATGAAACAAAACCCCCCCAAAAAGCAGTGTGAAACCGTGGTAAATACATGCCTTTACAGTGGCTTTTCTCTTTTAGCTTGCTTTTGAAAACACTATGGGTTGGGTTTAGGGAAGGGAGTGTTTGGGTGAGTTGATATTAAGCCGACATATCATGCACGACATGCTAGAAGGACGTTAATATTTGCAGTAATATATACAGCGACCTCAGGTATAAGAAAACGTGCCCCAGTAACTGATCTGAGATTGTCAAAAATGTACACCATTATTTTGAGAAGATATACAGTTATTCATTCATTCATTCATTCATTGTCTTTTCGGCTTAGTTCCTTTATTAATCAGTGGTCGCCACGGCGGAATGAACTGCCAATTTATCCAGCATATGTTTTACAAAGAGGATGCCCTTCCAGCTGCAACCCATCACTGGGAAACACCCATACACACTCATACACTACAGCCAATTTAATTCATCAATTGCCCTATAGCGCATGTGTTTGGACTGTGGGGGAGACCGGAACACTAAGAGGAAACCCAAGCACACGGGGAGGTTATTTGTTATATTATTATTATAGTTTTATTATTATTATTATTTTTATTATTATTATTTTTATTACTCTTTTAAAATGATAAAAGTCTCACTAGATGTATATCTTCTTACAATAATTGTGTGTTGTGATGAACCAAAAAAGATTTACACACTGATACCATAAAAAAACAAGCACATTTTAATGAAAAGTTATTTAAATAATATTTTTTTGTATTAATATTATATAATTATTATTATAATAATTCTTATAATTTTTTTATTAACTTTATTATTAAAATAATTATAATTATTATTTATTTTTAACATTTTTAAATGTAACTGTTATTATTATTATTATTATTATTATTATCAACATCATCATTTAACTTTTTACATTGTTTTTTGTTTTATTATTGTTGTTGTTTTATTATTATTATTATTATTATTATTATTATTATTTTATTTTTATTATAATAATATTTATAATATAATTATAATAATAATATAATAATATCTATTATTATAATAATTATTATTAACTTTGTTATAATAATAATAATTATTATTATTATTTAATTATAATTTTCATCATCATTATAATTTATTTGTTATTTGTTTTATTATTATTATTATTTATTATTATTTTATTTTTATTATTATAATAATTATTATAATTATATTTATTATTATTATTATTATTATTATTATTATTATTATTATTAATGTTTTCCTTACTATTTTTTATTACTCTTTTAAAATTATTATTCATTCATGTATTCATTTTCCATCGCCTTATTCTCTATTTCAGAGGTCACCACAGCAGAATGAACCGCCAAAATTATTATTATATTTATTGAATTTTTATAGGGAAGTGTTTCTGTGTGGTGAATCAGCAGTGGAAAACAATCACTGTCTGTCCATGCCGTCGGCTGATGAATAAACAAACAGGCTTTGATGTGTAAAAGCGGAGCGCGAAACAAAGTAACCCAGTCGTAGTGGGTCAGTAATACCTCACAGCACCACGGGATAAAGACAAAGCAAAGAAACGGTTTCATGCACGTAAACCAAAACAAAAACCCCCAATGTGACATCAAACCTGCTTGAGTCACTGCAGTGTGTGGATGTTATTCATCCGATGAACGCGGAAAAAGATTCAGTCTGCTGACGTACAGAAAAAAGACTCCTTATTATGACAGCAGGGTTTATTTTAAAGGGATAGTTCACTCAAAAGAGCGGCATGGTGGCTCAGTGGTTAGCACTGTGGCCTCACAGCAAGAAGATCGCTGGTTTGAGTCTCGGCTGGGTCAGTTTTCATTTCTGTGTGGAGTTTGCATGTTCTACTCGTGTTGGTGTGGGTTTCCTCTGGGTGTTCCAGTTTCCCCCACAGTCCAAACACATGCGCTACAGGGGAATTGATTAACTAAATTGGCCGTAGTGTATGAGTGTGTGTGAATGAATGTGTATGGGTGTTTTCCAGTACTGGGTTGCAGCTGGAAGAGCATCCGCTGCGCAAAACACATGCTGGAATAGTTGGCGGTTCATTCCCTGATAAATAAGGGACTAAGCTGAAGGACCGGTAACCATTGACTTCAGTAGGAAACACAAATACTATGGAAGTCAATGGTTACCGGTTTCCAGCTTCGAAACACTGAAAGGTTTGTGTTGATCTAAAGGATGCTACTGAGAGGAAATGACTTCATGTGCATTCTGGGTAAAAGCAGCACACAATGGAGATGATAAACAGATCTCAGTGTTTTGATCAGTCCACCTCAAACATTCCTGGCTTTGTGGATGCTGTGCATGCGTGCCCTCCCGCCGGCTCTCTTTGTGTGTGATTTATCATGTGCCCGCAGAAGGAAACCCCAGAAAAACCTGCCGCTCATTCACACAAAATCTCACACAACTCTCCTCAGGAATAACAAAAAAATGCAGCGACCCGACCCTGTGCTTTCAATGGCGTGTGTGTTTTTCATAAATGTTGGGTTTTGCTGATAGCGTCAATTTGCTCCTGCATGGAGGTGGAGACGTTCATCAATTTAATGCATTCTTAATGAATTTAAATTATAATAATAATAATACTGGGGTTTGCATGTTCTCCCCATGTTGGTGTGGGTTTCCTCCGGGTGCTCCGGTTTCCCCCACAAGTCCAAAAACATGTGGTGTAGATGAATTGGGTAGGCTAAATTGTCTGTAGTGTATGTGTGTGAATGAGTATGTATGGGTGTTTCCCAGTAATAGGTTGCAGCTGGAAGGGCATCCGCTGCATAAAACATATGCTGGATAAATTGATGGACTAGGACTAAGCCGAAAAGAAAATGAATTAATAATAATAATAATAATAATTAATAATATTATCATTTTGGCCTTAAAAAAATTATCTTACATTAAAACGTGCTTAATTTTAAATCACTTTCCACAAAAATATTAATTATTTTTATCATTAATAATATTATTTATTATCTAGTAATAATTTCTAAATTTTGTTTAGTTTTTTAATATATTTTTTTATCAAAATAAACAGCCTTAATGAGCAGAAATGTCTTTCAAAAACCAAAATAAATGTTAATTAAAATAATAATGATGATGACGATGATATTAATAATAATAAAAAATAATTCCCTCACGTCGGGTCTCTTTGTGTGTGATTTATCATTTATCATAATACTCAATAATAGTAATAATAATAATAATTCATTCATTTGTTTTCTTTTCAGCTTAGTCCCTTTATTAATCAGGGGTCACCACAGCGGAATGAACCGCCAACTTATCCAGCATATGTTTTACGCAGCGGATGCTGTTCCAGCCGCAACCCAGTACTGGGAAACACCCATACACACAGCTTATTCAATTCCCCTATAGCACATGTGTTTGGGCTGTGGGGGAAACCGGAGCACTCGGAGGAAACCCACGCCAACACAAGGAGAACATGCAAACTCCACACAGAAATGCTAACTGACCCAGCCAGGGCTCGAACCAACAACATTCTCGCTGTGAGGTGATCATGCTACCCATTGCGCCACGTGACGCAATAATAATAATAATAAAATAAATAAATAAATAAATAAATAAAATAATAATAATAATAATAATAATAATAATAATAATAATTAATATTATTATTATTTTGGCCTTAAAAAGGATCTTACCTCAAATATTTGATCAATTTGAATCACTTTCCACAAAATGTATGAATTATTTTTAACAATAATCATTTTTGCTAGATTTTTAAATCAAAATAAACACATCATTAGAGCAGACATGTCTTTAAAAAACGAAAATGAATAATATTGATGACGATAATGATGATGATGATGAGAATGATAATAATAATAATGATATAATAATAATAATAATAATAATAATAATAATAATAATAATATAATGATGATGATGATGAAAATAATAATGATGTATTGATACAATAATAACAATAATAATAATAATAATAATAATAATAATAATTATTATTATTATTATTATTATAATGATAATAATTTATAATATTATCATTTTGGCCTTTAAAAAATTATCTTGCCTAGAAATGTGATCAATTTGAATCTATTTCCACAAAAATCTAAATTATTTTTACCATGACATTTTACATTGATAATATAAATTTTTATATAATAATGCTTTCTGAATCTTGTTTAGTTTTTTGATATATTGTTTTATCAAAATAAACAGCCTTAATGAGCAGAAATGTCTTTCAAAAACAAAAATGAATATTAATTAAAATAATAATGATGATGACGATAATATTAATAAATAATAATAATAATAATAATAATAATAATAATAATAATAATAATAATAATAATAATAATAATAATAATAATCAGGTCCTCTCGTTGGATCTCTTTGTATCATAATACCCAATAATAGTAACAATCATAATAATTAACATTATTATTATTATTATTATTATTATTATTATTATTATTATTTTGACCTTTAAAAAATGATCTTCCCTCAAACATTTGAATCACTTTCCACAAAAATTATCATTGTTTTCAACAATGATAATTGTTGCTAGATTTTTTAAATCAAAATAAACACAGCCTTAATGAGCAGACACGTTTTTCAAAAACAAAAATAATAATGATGATGATGATGATTACGATGATAATAATTAATAATAATAATAATAATAATAATAATAATAATAATAATAATAATAATAATAATAATATCATTCCCTCCTGTCGAGTCTCTTTGTATGTGATTTATCATTTATCATAATATCCAATAATAGTAATACTACTACTACTACTACTACTACCACTAATAATAATAATTAATATTATTATTATTTTGGCCTTTATAACAATAATAATGTAATATAATAATAATAATAATAATAATAATAATAATAATAATAATAATAATAATAATGATGATGATGATGATGATGATGATAATAAATAATAATGATTATATAAATATTATTAATAATAATGCAATATAATAATAATGCAATATAATAATAATAATAATAATAATAATAATAATAATAATAATAATAATAATGCAATATAATAATAATAATAATAATAATAATTATTATTATTATTATTATCATATAAATATTAATGATAATGATGATGTAATAATATTATAATAATAATAGTGATAATAATAATAATAATAATAATAATGGGGGTTCATTCCACTGTGGCAACCCCTGATTAATAAAGGGACTAAGCCGAAAAGAAAATGAATAAATGAATGAATGAATGAATAATAATGATGACGATGGTGATGATTATATAAATATAATAATAATAATAAAATAATAGTAATGATGATAATAATAAATAGTAATGATGTAATAACAATAATATTCATTCATTCATTCATTTTCTTTTCGACTTTTCGTAGTGTATGAGTGTGAATGAGTGTGTGTGGATGTTTCCCAGAGATGGGTTGCGGCTGGAAGGGCATCCGCTGCGAAAAACAAATGCTGGATAAGTTGGCGGTTCATTCCGCTGTGCCGACCCCAGATTAATAAAGGGACTAAGCCGAAAAGAAAATGAATGAATAAATGAATAATAATAATAATAATAATAATAATAATAATAATAATAATAATAATAACTATAATCGTGCCGTCCAGTCGAGTCTCTTTGTGTGTGATTTATCATTCGTCATAATACCCACTGAGTAATAATATAATAGTAATAATTAATATTATTATTATTTTGGCCTTTAATAATAATAATAATAATAATAATAATAATAATAATAATAATAACTATAATCGTGCCGTCCAGTCGAGTCTCTTTGTGTGTGATTTATCATTCGTCATAATACCCACTGAGTAATAATATAATAGTAATAATTAATATTATTATTATTTTGGCCTTTAATAATAATAATAATAATAATATTAATAATAATAATAATAATAATAACTATAATCGTGCCGTCCAGTCGAGTCTCTTTGTGTGTGATTTATCATTCGTCATAATACCCACTGAGTAATAATATAATAGTAATAATTAATATTATTATTATTTTGGCCTTTAATAATAATAATAATAATAATAATAATAATAATAATAATAATAATAATAATAATAATAGTGTAATAATAGTGTAATATAACAATAATAATGATGATGATGATGATGATGATAATAATGATAATAATTATATAATTATATAATAATAATATATATATATATATATAAAATAACAACAATAATCATGCCTTCCCATCGGCTCTCTTTGTGTGTGATTTATCATGTGCCCGCAGAAGGAAACCCTAGAAAAACCTGCCGCTCATTCACACAAAATCTCACACAACTCTCCTCAGGAATAACAAAAAATGCAGCGACCCGACCCTGTGCTTTCAATGGCGTGTGTGTTTTTCATAAATGTTGGGTTTTGCTGATAGCGTCAAGATATTTGGAGGCGGAGACGTGCAGCTCTATTGTGGAATATTAATAAAATAAGTATGAAGAATGTGAGCCTGTGTGCAGATAGCGAGAGTTAAATCGCTTATATTGTGTCTCTCCGGCTGCAGATTTACAATAGAGAAGCGTTCCTGTGTATTACTGATGTTTGAGGGACAGAATAAACAAATGATGGATGAGAAATCTGGAACAATTCTGTTTACAAAAAGAGCAACGCAAACAACCAAACACTGGAGGAGGAGATTCATAAACATCACCATAAAACTGATTGTCAATGTGACTGTACATGTGTTTGGTGCCAAACACGTGAACTACTAATAAATATTTTCCTTCTTAGTATTTTAGTCTTGGTTTCCTGTGCAGATATCCAATTGTTGTTAAATTAACTGCTACTGGAGAAGCAAAATTATTAAAATGAAGTGTATTTTTTCTTAAAAAAACTTACTTTAAATTCTTACTTTAAATACTACACTGCAAAAATGTAATGGCAAAGAGTCAAGACAACAAATAATTTTTATGTTGATTTAACTTATTTGAATAAGTTAATCAGGTTTCTACTAAATCCTTTAACTTATAGTTTCACTTAATATTGTTAGTTTGTTTGATTGATGTAAGTTGAGATGACTGAAAAAAGTAAATTTGATTCAACTAAAAAATTTAAGTGAGCGAGAATTTTTTACAACTGAGCAAATTTATGCTTAAAAATATTTTTAAAATAAGTTAAATATTTTAAAGAGAAAATAAGATTTTCTTTTCTTAGCTTTTTCCGTTTCCTTTTTTAATCCAACCTTTCTTTCATTTTATTTATTTTAATTTTTTTGTTTCATAAAGTCACTCAAAAATTATGGCTTTGATTTTATTTTAATGATAATATTTTTTAATAGATTTCAGACATGAAAAAAGTCAAAATATAAATAAAATGGACTTATTGATTATAAATATATAAAGTTGTTTATTAAAAGGCATTTAGTAGTTTATTAATATTACTTTCTCCTATATTAATAATATATTATAATATATATAATAATATTAATTCTAGAAGAGAAATTTAACTGCATGTAACAGTGTATGTGACAAGTAAAGGGTTTTATCATCATCATCATCATCATCACTTGTTTAATTTATTATTAAACTGTTAATTAAGTTAAATATTAAATAGCAACCCCTGATAAATAAGGGACTAAGCCCCCCTGTTTATTTTTTTCCCCAATTTCGGTTTAACGGAGAGATTTTGTTCAACACATTTCTAATCATAATAGTTTTAATAACTCATCTCTAATAACTGATTTATTTTATCTTTGCCATGATGACAGTAAATAATATTAGACTAAATATTTTTCAAGGCACTTCTATACAGCTTAAAGTGACATTTAAAGGCTTAACTAGGTTAATTGGGTTATATATATATATTTATTTATTTATTATTTTTTAATGCTTTTTTTATATTTAAAAAACTGACATTTCAGAAAATAAAGAGATATATTTGAAATCAATTTAGTCAGAAGTATTGTTTATATTGTCTAAGTGAAATGGAAACTGTCTAATATTCTGATTTATAAGAATTAATATTTAGCCCTGAACTCATTCCACTGCACACTAAACAGTCAAATATATCCAATAACACTGAACAGGGAAGAGTTTTATTAGATTTAAAAGACAGAGTCACTCACAGTCACGCTTTCCTTCAGTGAAATGTTTAGTCATCAGAGTCAATATAAGAGCCGCTTCAGAGGAAGAAGGAAACAAAACGCCATCAAATTATTTTATGAATGAATAACTTCTCTGCAGGCCAGAAGTTCATTCATTCATTTTCTTGTCGGCTTTGTCCCTTGCGGGGTCGCCACAGCGGAATGAACCGCCAACTTATCCAGCACGATTTTACGCAGCGGATGCCCTTCCAGCCGCAACCCATCTCTGGGAACTTCCACACACACATTCACACTCATACACTATGGACAATTTAGCTTACCCAATTCACCTGTACCGCATGTCTTTTGGACTGTGGGGGAAACCGGAGCACCCGGAGGAAACCCACGCGAACCCAGGGAGAACATGCAAACTCCACACAGAAACGCCAACTGACCCAGCCCAGCCGAGGTTCGAACCTGCGACCCAGCGACGTTCTTGCTGTGAGGCAACAGCACTACCTACTGCGCCACTGGGTTGCCCCAGGCCAGAAGTATCAGCAGCATTATTCAACAACTGAAAGGCCAGCTTTATATTGATTATTTGACTAGTATTTCAAAGAGATCCCCACCAAATCTCAAATCTGCTCATATCTGCCAAGAAACAAAACATCTGCATGAGACTTTAATTTTGAAGCTGTAACAATAATTGTGTTTCTTTATCTTAAGGAGTTTTAGGAGAAACATCTAAGACCAAAAGTACAACAAAAACACTGGAAGGCAAAATTATTATTCTCCTGTGAAATGTTTATTTAATTTAAAAACAGCTAATTTATCATTTGAGCAATAACTCTAAATTAATAGATATTAGAAGTAGAGCTGTAATCAACCCTTAAAAGTTAGGCCCGACCGGGCCCGAGCCCGACAGTATTCGGCTCGAGCCCGTCAAGTACATTTTGATTGACAGCTTTTTAAAAGCCCGAACCATTTACAGCCAGACATTATTCAAATGTGCACACGCACACAGCTGTTTTGCTTTTGTTTTTTTCAAGAATGAGTCATTTATACGTGTTTTAACATAATTTATTCATAACAAACATAGGCTATAGGCCACTTAGAAGTTGGAACAAAGAAATAAAGTAAGTCCTCTGTAACATCGTAGCATTCCAGCACTCTAAATAGGCCTAGGTACCTACCCTTAGCCTTTAAATTGGCCAACACACCGATAAAAATAAGTCTTTCCTAACAAATTAAAATAAATTCTCAATTATGGCGGGCAGCACAGTGGCGCCGTGGGTAGCACAATCGCCACTGGTTCACTGGTTCGTGTCTTGGCTGGGTCAGTTGGCATTTCTGTGTGGAGTTGTGTGTGCATGTGAGTGAATGTTCTCCTCGTGTTGGCGTGGGTTTCCTCCGGGTGCTCCGATTTCCCCACAGTCCAAACACATCCGCTATAGGTGATGAACTAAATTGGCCATAGTGTATGTGAGTTTGTGCAAGAGTGTGTGGGTGTTTCCCAGTGTTGGGTTGCGGCAGGAAGGGCATCCGTTGCGCAAAACAAGTGTTGCATAAGTTGGTGGTTCATTCCGCTGTGGCGACCCCTGATTAATAAAGGGACTAAGCTGAAAAGAAAATGAATGAATGAATTATGATGGGTATTTGGCAATAATGAAATTAGGATGCGGGATTTGTTTTGTCACTTCTCTTCACACTGTTTGCGCAATTTACTTTAAAAAAATAGTGGTAATACTATTGCACATATTATTTTTAAGAATTATTTTTAATTTTAAGACTTGATTTTTTCGCTGCTTTCACACCCTCTCACTGCTGCTGCTACTGGCCGGGATGCATAGTACTGATCTGGCTAATTTTGCAAGTTTTGGGTAGGATTGTTTGTTCATCATCTACCAGCCAATAACATGCATTTCTTTTTCCATGACAGCGGTTTCAATGTAGCGAGTGAGCTCGTCATCTTCCCTGTCAGCTTGCTGTACGTTTTCTCACTCCGCAAAATTCGCTTTTTTTGACGTTTCCATCATCATTTGTTTCACCTTTGCAGGGATGGGTTTTGATGTTGTAACAAGTGATTTGATTACTTTGTCACGCTAATCAAAATGCATTACATGACCGTTCATTTACCATGCCAGCCAGAGCCCAGCCCGACCCCGTCTAAAATGATAGAAGTTAAGCCCGGACCCGGCGGGTCCTGTCAGGTTCCTTCAGGTTCGGTTAAAGATCTTCAGCTCTAATTAAAAGCAGTTTATAAATACAGCAGCTACAAATAGTATATTCATCCTGATAATTTTAAACATTCATTCATTCATTTTCTTGTCGGCTTTGTCCCTTGCGGGGTCGCCACAGCGGAATGAACCGCCAACTTATCCAGCACGATTTTACGCAGCGGATGCCCTTCCAGCCGCAACCCATCTCTGGGAACTTCCACACACACATTCACACTCATACACTATGGACAATTTAGCTTACCCAATTCACCTGCACCGCATGTCTTTGGACTGTGGGGGAAACCGGAGCACCCGGAGGAAACCCACGCGAACGCAGGGAGAACATGCAAACTCCACACAGAAACGCCAACTGATAATTTTAAACAAACATGAAAAAAAGAATAATAAATTAATAATAAATTAATAAATAAAAACATTTTTTTTATTTCAATACAGTTGAAGTCTGAATTATTAGCCCTCCTGAATTATTAGAATTATATATATGAATAAATATTTGTATGGGTGTTTCCCAGTACTGGGTTGTAGCTGAAAGGGCATCCGCTGCATAAAATATATGCTGGATAAGTTGGCGGTTCATTCCGCTGTGGCGATCCCTGATTAATAAAGGGACTAAGCTGAAAAGAAAATGAACGAATTTGTATATATATATATATATATATATTAGTATTCAGCTTAAAGTGACATTTAAAGGCTTAACTAGGTTAATTAGGGTAAAGTTAGGGTAATTAGGCAAGTCATTGTATAACAGTGGTTTGTTCTGGAGACAATCCAAAACTAATATTGCTTAAGGGGCTAATAATATTGACCTTAAAATGGTTTTAAAAAATTAAAAACTGCTTTTATTCTAGCCGAAATAAAACAAATAAGACTTTCTCCAGAAGAAAAAATATTATAGGAAATACTGTGAAAAATTCCTGAATCTGTTCAACATCATTTGGGAAATATTTGAAAAAAAAAAAAAAAAAAACACAGGACTTCAGATGCATATATATTCTCCATTAAACAGCACTTGGGAAACATTTTATAACAAAATAAGAATCAACATTTGGGTCATCAGTGACCTTTCTCTTTAATTCCTCTAATAATCTGATCGCGGGTCGTGACTTGCAGAAGTCGCCCGATAGACTTCAAAACATCCCGTCACAATATGAAGATAGTTTTGTCATCATTAGAAATTCTCAAAACAATAGAAAATAAAGGGTGCTCATTCATTGTGAGCGTCAGGGAGAGGCTTTCCTGCTGGACCAGTCAATACAATGAAGTCATTAGAATTAATAACAGTTTAATACAGCAGAGGTCAAAAGTTCGGGATTATTAAAATGTCTTAAAATGTGCATTTGCTTTATTTAAAGAACAGTAAAAATGTGAAATATTTTTGTTCTTTAAAATAACCATTTTAAGTCTGAGTATCTTTTAAAACATAATTTATTTATTTGAATCAAAGCTGATTTTTTAGCATCATTACTTCACTATTCAAAGTTCCAACTATTATATATATATATATATACATACATACAGTATTATTTTTCAGGATTTGTTTTTAATTGACAACAAACTGTAATTTCAAAATGTTATCGGGTTAATGGGTTCTCAATTAATTATAATAATAATTATTAATAGTAGTAGTAGTAGTAGTTGTATGTCCTCAAACATTATACAGTACAGTTGCAATCAGAATTATTAAACCCCCTGAATTATTAGCCGCCTTGTTTATTTTTTTCCCAATTTCTGTTTAACAGAGAGCAGATTTCTTCAGCACATTTCTAATCATAATAGTTTTAATAACTCATCTCTAATAACTGATTTATTTTATCCTTGTCATGATGACAGTAAATAATATTAGACTAGATATTCTTCAAGACACTTCTATACAGCTTAAAGTGACATTTAAAGGCTTAACTAGGTTAATTAGGTTAACTAGGCAGGTTAGGGTAATTAGGCAAGTTATTGTATAATGATGGTTTGTTCTGTAGACTATTGAAAAAATATATAGCTTAAAGGGGCTAATAATTTTGACCTTAAAATGGTGTTGAAAAAATTAAAAACTGCTTTTATTCTAGCCGAAATAAAACAAATAAGACTTTCTCCAGAAGAAAAAATATTATCAGACATAACTGTGAAAATTTCCTTGCTGTTAAACATCATTTGGGAAATATTTAAATAAGAAAAATTAATTCAAAGGGGGTTCAATAATTCTGATTGCAACTGTATATAATATTTTAATTAACGTGTAAACAAAAATGATTTATTTGAAATAGAATTCTTTACAACATTATACTGTTATAACTCCTTACTGTTACTTAATGCATCCTTAATGAATTATAGATAACAGAATTATAGAAATAAAAATATAAATAATAATAATAATGATGGTGTAAACATGGTGGCTCAGTGAGGCACTGTGGCCTCACAGCAAGATAGGATAGGATAGGATAGGATAAACTTTATTTGTCCCAGAGAGGAAATTTGTCCTGGGCGAAAAGGTGCTACAACGCTGCTCTAAGCAGACAATAAAATAAAACAAACAAAACAGTTAAGAACAAACAATTAAAAACATACATTGTTTACAAAATAAGACCTGATATAAATATATAAATATGAAATCTATAAAGCACAGTACACAGTCAAGTGCTAATGTACTACAGGTGCATTGTTCTTGGTAGAGTTAAACAGTTATATCGAGGTAGGAACAAATCAAAGCTTCAGTCTATTGGTTCCGACCACAGTTGTTTCCAAGGGTTTTAATATTACGGTCGCCGGATTTCCAATTATTTGCAATGTTTTTCTTACAGGAACATACATTAAAAATTACTGCGAGTTACTAATGTGCATCAATGTTATATAATATATATATATATATATATATATATATATATATATATATATATATATATATATATATATATATATATATATATAATTTTTTTTTTCAACTGTACATTAGATTAGTCAGTACTGAAGCCAAATCTGGATATCTGATATATATAAAATAATTTAAAAAATAATATTTATTATTATTATAATCCTGTGTATTTTAGTTCCAGAAATAAATCTGATTTATTTACAAACCTAATATTGATCATATGTTGCATAATGATTAACAGAGGTTGCCAAAAATCATGTTTTAATGCAAAATGATGTGTGTGTTGATTTAATATTTGTGTTTTGCTCTCTGACAGACTGGTGCTACCAGACACAAGTGAGCTGTGATTCCCACTGTAAAGGTGAGCATGTGTTTATTAATGTTCAGTTCTGCTCTCTCATTTAGAGAAAATCATTATATTTGATTATTATTTATGCATTTTTATATTTTTCTTTCTTGATTTATTTTGAGCATGAATACATCTTCAAAGTTGTTTGAGTTTATGAGCTATTTTTTCTTGCTTGTTCTAAAAGAATGTCCTAGATATGCACACAGTATGCATATTAATAAGTAATAATATGCATATTATGAATTATTTTTACAGTAGCTATTTCATATTGCATTATTTGCAGGGAAAGTATTCCGGAAAGTATTGATAGCGCTTCACTTTTTCCACATTTTGTTGTTATGTTACAGCCTTATTCCAAACTGGATTAACTTCATTTATTTCCTCAACATTCTACACACAATCCCCCATAATGACAATGTGGAAAAAGAGTTTTTGAAATTGTTGAAAATTTATTAGAAATAAAAAAGCTGAAAAATCACATGTACATCAGTATTCACAGCCTTTGCTCAATACTTTGTTGATGCACCTTTGGCAGCGACCAGTCTGACCAGTCTGAGGTCAAGAGCACTCTGAAGCAGGTTTTCATTCAGGATGTCTCTGTACATTGCTGCATTCATATTTCCCTCTATCCTGACTAGTCTTCCAGTTCCTGCTGCTGAGAAACATCCTCACAGCATGATGCTGCCACCACCATGCTTCACTGTAGGGATGGTATTAGCCTGGTGATGAGCGCTGCCTGCTTTTCTCCAAATGTAATGCCTGGCATTCTCTCCAAAGAGGTTAATTTTAGTCTCATCAGACCAGAGAGTTTAGTTTCTTATGGTCTGAGAGTCCTTCAGATGCCTTTTGGCAAATTCCAGGTGGGGAGTGTCTTCCGTCTGGCCGCTCTACCATACAGGCCTGATTGGTGGATTGCTGCACAGATGGTTGTGTTTCTGTAAGGTTCTCCTCTCTCCACAGAAGAACGCTGGAGCTCAGACAGAGTGACCATCGGGTTATTGATCACCTCCCTGACTAAAGCAGGTCGCACACCAGAAGCGGCGCTCGGCGACGCGCTGCGCAGTGCCACGCATTTCAGAATTCTAAAAATAGGTTTCAATTAGAGTACACACACCAGCGCCGCAAGCCGGCGGCTGTCCGCGGCTGTCCGCGGCTGTCCGCGGCGCCCAGCCACGACTCAGGACACTGTTCATAATTCTGCCGCGCCACAGAGCGCCATCTGATTAGTTTCGTTTTAAATAGCCTGCAAATGTGCGCATCTGGTGTGCGATACTTTCAACTGTCATGTGCACGCCGTGTTGCGGCGCTGAGCGGCGCATCCGGTGTGTGACGGCCTTAAGGCCTTTCTCCCATGATCTTTCAGCTTAGATGGCCGGCCAGCTCTAGGAAGAGTCCTGGTGGTTCCAAACATCTTCCACTTACGGATGATGGAGGCCGCTGTGCTTATTGGAACTTTCAGAGCAGCAGAAATGTTTCTGTAACCTTCCTCAGCCTTGTGTCTCGAGACAATCCTGTCTCGGAGGTCTACAGACAATTCCTTTGTCTTCATGCTTGGTTTGTGCTTTGACATGCACTGTCAACCCTGGGCCCTTATATAGACAGGTGTATGCCTTTTCAAATCATGTCCGAACAAGTGAATTGACCACAGGTGAACTCAAGAATGATCAGTGGAAACAGAATGTACCTGAGCTGAATTTAGAGCTTCACGCCAAAGGCTGTGAATACTGATGTACATGTGATTTTACAGCTTTTTTATTTTTATTAAATTTGCAACAATTTCAGAAACTCTTTTTTCACATTGTCATTATGGGGGATTGTGTGTAGAATGTTGAGGAAATAAATCAATTTAATCCAGTTTGGAATAAGGCTGTAACAAAAAAGCGTGGAAAAAGTGAAGCGCTATCAATAATTTCCAGATGCACTGTAATACATAAATAAATAAAAGTGGAAAAAAAAGTTCAATTATTTGTGATCTTGAGAAAACAAGACAGAAAAAATATTCATGCATGGCCTCTTATGACTTCCGTACTGATTTACAGAGGCAGAAATTAGTTTAATATTAAGTTTGCTTGTTTTTCTCAGGTCCAGAGCGATGGAGCGAAGTCAATGCAGACTGCGGGAGCAACAGACAGTCACCCATAAACATAGTGACCAAGAAAACCAAGCTGGACGAGCGATTGACACCTTTCAGATTCACTGGATACCAGACCGTGTTCGATGGCACACTAAAGAACAATGGACACTCAGGTCATTGATTCAATGATTCATCCACAAAGAGAGTCACTTAGTCAATTGCTGTGTCTGTAAATGAATCAGTGCTTTGAATGAGGCTGTTTCTGAGTGAATCACTTGAGTCAGTGATTCAAGGATTGAGTCTTTGAGAGAGCCACTTAGTCACTTGCTGTGTTTGTAATGGTTTGAATGAAGCTGTTTGAATGAACTGTGAATCGTTTGAGTCAATGATTCAATGATTCATTCATAAAGAGAGTCACTTGCTGTGCCTGTAAATCAATCAGTGCTTTGAATGAGGCTGTTTCTTAGTGAATCATTTGAGTCAGTGATTCAATGATTGAGTCTTAGAGAGACCCACTTAGTCACTTGTTGTGTTTGTAATGGTTTGAATGAAGCTGTTTGAATGAACTGTGAATGAATGAATCGTTTGAGTCAATGATTCAATGATTCATTCATAAAGAGAGTCACTTAGTCACTTGCTGTGTCTGTAAGTGAATCAGTGTTTTGAATGAGGCTGTTTCTGAGTGAATCATTTGAGTCAGTGATAGAATCTGCATTTTTGAAAGAATCTATTTGTGAGTGAATCATTTGAGTCAACGATTCAATGATTGATTCGTAGAGAGAGCCACTTAATCACTTGCTGTGTTTGTAATGGTTTGAATGTAGCTGTTTGAATGAACTGTGAATGAATGAATCGTTTGATTCAATGATTCAATGATTCATTCATAAAGAGAGTCAATTAGTCAGTTGCTGTGTCTGTAAGTGAATCAGTGCTTTGAATGAGGCTGTTTCTGAGTGAATCATTTAAATCAGTGATAGAATCTGCGATTTGAATTAATCTATTTCTGAGTGAATCATTTGAGTCAGCAATTCAATGATTAATTTGTAAAGAGAGTCACTTAGTCACTTGCTGTACTTGCAAAGGAATCAGCATTTTGAATTAATCTGTTTCTGAGTGAATCATTTGAGTCAGCGATTCAATGATTCATTCACAAAGAGAGTCGCTTGCTGTGTCTGTAAATGAATCAGTGCTTTGAATGTGGCTGTTTCTTAGTGAATCATTTGAGTCAGTGATAGGATCTGCGATTTGAATTAATCTGTTTCTGAGTGAATCATTTGAGTCAGTGATTCAATGATTGAGTCTTAGAGAGCCACTTAGTCACTTGCTGTGTTTGTAATGGTTTGAATGAAGCTGTTTGAATGAATTGTGAATTAATGAATCATTTGAGTCAATGATTCAATGATTCATTCATAAA
The DNA here is from genome assembly GCA_903798195.1 of Danio kyathit. NCBI lineage: Eukaryota > Metazoa > Chordata > Actinopteri > Cypriniformes > Danionidae > Danio > Danio kyathit. The sequence goes on along the minus strand of LR812523.1, from coordinate 2,810,879 downwards.
GAGAGTCACTTAGTCACTTGCTGTTTCTGTAAGTGAATCAGTTTTTTGAATGAGGCTGTTTCTGAGTGAATCATTTAAATCAGTGATAGAATCTGCGATTTGAATGAATCTATTTCTGAGTGAATCATTTGAGTCAGCAATTCAACGATTCATTAATAAACAGAGTCCCTTGCTGTTTGTTAACGAATCAGCATTTTGAATTAATCTGTTTCTCAGTGAATCATTTGAGTCGGTGATTGAATCTGCGTTTTGAATTAAACGGTTTCTGAGTGAATCATTTGAGTCATTTGAATGATTCAATGATTCATTTGTAAAGAAAGTCACTTAGTCACTTGCTGTGCTTGCAAAGGAATCAGCATTTTGAATTAATCTGTTTCTGAGTAAATCATTTGAGTCAGCGATTCAATGATTCATTCACAAAGAGAGTCACTTGCTGTGTCTGTAAATGAATCAGTGCTTTGAATGAGGCTGTTTCTTAGTGAATCATTTGAGTCAGTGATTCAATGATTGAGTCTTAGAGAGAGCCACTTAGTCACTTGCTGTGTTTGTAATGGTTTGAATGAAGCTGTTTGAATGAACTGTGAATTAATGAATCGTTTGAGTCAATGATTCAATGATTCATTCATAAAGAGAGTCACATAGTCAATAGGTGCGTTCGACTTCATGCAGCGCTGCGCAGATCGATCAAAGTCTGTCTTAAAGTGGTGCATGCTGGTTAGAAATTTTGTCCGGACTGATGCTGCGCTGACGCCATGTGACTGTCACATGTGGCATCAAAGTACCGCGACAGCACTCCGAGATCAGACGACTGACTCAGCCCGCGCAGCACCTGAACAGCGGCTGCTGGAGCTGCGATGACATCACTGATGTTACACGATTGGCCGAGTTCACAGCATGACAACAACCACGTGTGTTTCGGGTTTATTATTGGAGAAATTCCGATTCACAAATTTCAAAACAAACAATTAACTTTTCATACCCTTTCTATCTTGTACACATCATGCTTATTAAAAGACTACAAATATTTTACTGCACCATCATCTTTTGTTAAATAATTTGTTCATGTCTAGATTGTTTGAACAGGTTTATTCAGCCTTTTTTATACAGACTACTGTATTATACATTTTAGTGAATGACCAAATATTAACTCAAATAAGTCTTACAGACTTATAATAAAATAATTATCATCATTGATCCTGACACCCCTATAAAGATTTCTTAACAAATTAAGTAAAAAATATTTTATTAAATATAAAACTGTATGATTCTTAAATATTTTATTTCCTGTTAAGCCGTTTATGCAGAAATGTTAAAAGTGTCATTGATGTAGCTGCTCTTTCTGGGTATTTTCTATTTAGTGTAGCTCATTTATTGTGGTCCTTTTGTTCAATCTCTATGGATTAAAGTGCTTTTTAAAAAATGTTTTTATTATCCAAAATAATCATTGTTTAAGACTTAATCAAAACACCGTGTTTTGGGTTTTACACTAATATATATTGGAAAGTTTTATATCTATAAATGTAAATAAATGTAAACCCTTTTTTAGCATATTCAAACAAGCACTGGAACAGTATTGACACACCATTCAACATCTGGTAGCCCAAAGTCTGATGCTTAAACTCCAAGAATTTGTGCTTATTGTTTTGTTTAATCGGCCTATTTGTGGATATTTATTTCCTTTTTATCTCCTCTCTCGTTTTCCTCTTATTTCTCATACGTTTGTTATATAGGCTACTTAAATTTAATTCATAATTCCCTTGTTTAAAAAGAACTATAGTTTGTAGAGACTGTATTCTGTTTTATTTGTACTGCAAATCCTTTGTTGTTGTTGCAATAAATAAACAAATAAATGAATGATCCCGCCATGTGATCGGTCATCATGACAGCAGCAACTTCGAGCTCCGAAGTGTCCGGCTTGACGGCTCCGTTTTCAACTCCGCCCCCGCCTGCGCTCGGCTAATCTCGTTGGTCACCGGCTGCAGCTGTGCTTCATGTCGAACGCACCTATTTGCTGTGTCTGTAAGTGAATCAGTGTTTTGAATGAGGCTGTATCTGAGTGAATCATTTGAGTCAGTGATAGAATCTGCATTTTTGAAGGAATCTATTTCTGAGTGAATCATTTGAGTCAGTGATTCAATGATTAAGTCTTAGAGAGAGCCACTTAGTCACTTGCTGTGTCTGTAATGATTTAAATGAATTGTGAATTAATAAATCGGTTTCTGAATGAATCATTTGAGTCAACGATTCAATGATTTATTTATAAAGAGTCACTTAGTCACTTCATGTGTTTGTTAATGACTCAGCATTTTAAATGAATGGTGAATGAATGAATTATTTGACTCAGTGATTCAATGATTCATTCGTAAAAGAGAGTCACTTAGTCAGTACTTGTAAATGAATCAGCATTTTGAATGAATCTGTGTGATGAATTACATTACATGAGAACACAAGGACACAATAACGCTGAAGAACGCGTATTTAGAAACAGCCATTGTAATGGTTTGAATGAATCTGTTTGAATGAGTCGTGAATGAATGAATCAGTTTGAATGAATCGTGAATAAATGAATTATTTGAGTTCAATGATTTATTCACAAAGTCACTTAGTCACTTCATGTGTTTGTTAATGAATCAGCGTTTTGAATGAATCTGTTTCTGAGTGAATCATTTGAGTCAATGATTTAATGATTCATTCATAAAGAGAGTCACGTAGTCACTTGTTTGTCCTTGTGAATGAATCAGCATTGTGAATGAATCAGCTTCTGAATGAGTCATTTGAGTCAATAATTCAATGATTCATTCTTAAAAGAGAGTCACGTAGTCACTTGCTGTCCTTGTAAATAAATCAGCATTTTGAATAAATCAGTTTCTGAATGAATCGTTTGAGTTAATAATTCAATGATTCATTCATAAAAAGAGTCACTTATTGACTTTCTGTGTTTGTAAATTAATCAGCATTTTGAATGAATCGTTTAAGTCAATGATTCAATGATTTGTTCATAAAAAGAGTCAGTCACTTGATGTGTTTGTAAATGAATCAGCATTTTGAATGAATCAGCTTCTGAATGAGTCATTTGAGTCAATGATTCAATGATTCATTCTTAAAAGAGAGTCACTTAGTCACTTGCTGTCCTTGTAAATGAATCAGCATTTTGAATGAATCAGTTTCTGAATGAATCGTTTTAGTCAATAATTCAATGATTCATTCATAAAAAGAGTCACTTAGTCACTTGCTGTGTCTGTAAATGAATCAGTGCTTTGAATGAGGCTGTTTCTTAGTGAATCATTTGAGTCAGTGATTCAATGATTGAGTCTTAGAGAGAGCCACTTAGTCACTTGTTGTGTTTGTAATGGTTTGAATGAAGCTGTTTGAATGAACTGTGAATGAATGAATCGTTTGAGTCAATGATTCAATGATTCATTCATAAAGAGAGTCACTTAGTCACTTGCTGTGTCTGTAAGTGAATCAGTGTTTTGAATGAGGCTGTTTCTGAGTGAATCATTTGAGTCAGTGATAGAATCTGCATTTTTGAAAGAATCTATTTCTGAGTGAATCATTTGAGTCAACGATTCAATGATTGATTCGTAGAGAGAGCCACTTAATCACTTGCTGTGTTTGTAATGGTTTGAATGTAGCTGTTTGAATGAACTGTGAATGAATGAATCGTTTGATTCAATGATTCAATGATTCATTCATAAAGAGAGTCAATTAGTCAGTTGCTGTGTCTGTAAGTGAATCAGTGCTTTGAATGAGGCTGTTTCTGAGTGAATCATTTAAATCAGTGATAGAATCTGCGATTTGAATGAATCTATTTCTGAGTGAATCATTTGAGTCAGCAATTCAATGATTAATTTGTAAAGAGAGTCACTTAGTCACTTGCTGTACTTGCAAAGGAATCAGCATTTTGAATTAATCTGTTTCTGAGTGAATCATTTGAGTCAGCGATTCAATGATTCATTCACAAAGAGAGTCGCTTGCTGTGTCTGTAAATGAATCAGTGCTTTGAATGTGGCTGTTTCTTAGTGAATCATTTGAGTCAGTGATAGGATCTGCGATTTGAATTAATCTGTTTCTGAGTGAATCATTTGAGTCAGTGATTCAATGATTGAGTCTTAGAGAGCCACTTAGTCACTTGCTGTGTTTGTAATGGTTTGAATGAAGCTGTTTGAATGAATTGTGAATTAATGAATCATTTGAGTCAATGATTCAATGATTCATTCATAAAGAGAGTCACTTAGTCACTTGCTGTTTCTGTAAGTGAATCAGTTTTTTGAATGAGGCTGTTTCTGAGTGAATCATTTAAATCAGTGATAGAATCTGCGATTTGAATGAATCTATTTCTGAGTGAATCATTTGAGTCAGCAATTCAACGATTCATTAATAAACAGAGTCCCTTGCTGTTTGTTAACGAATCAGCATTTTGAATTAATCTGTTTCTCAGTGAATCATTTGAGTCGGTGATTGAATCTGCGTTTTGAATTAAACGGTTTCTGAGTGAATCATTTGAGTCATTTGAATGAGAGTCACTTGCTGTGTCTGTAAATGAATCAGTGCTTTGAATGAGGCTGTTTCTTAGTGAATCATTTGAGTCAGTGATTCAATGATTGAGTCTTAGAGAGAGCCACTTAGTCACTTGCTGTGTTTGTAATGGTTTGAATGAAGCTGTTTGAATGAACTGTGAATTAATGAATCGTTTGAGTCAATGATTCAATGATTCATTCATAAAGAGAGTCACATAGTCATTTGCTGTGTCTGTAAGTGAATCAGTGTTTTGAATGAGGCTGTATCTGAGTGAATCATTTGAGTCAGTGATAGAATCTGCATTTTTGAAGGAATCTATTTCTGAGTGAATCATTTGAGTCAGTGATTCAATGATTAAGTCTTAGAGAGAGCCACTTAGTCACTTGCTGTGTCTGTAATGATTTAAATGAATTGTGAATTAATAAATCGGTTTCTGAATGAATCATTTGAGTCAGCGATTCAATGATTTATTTATAAAGAGTCACTTAGTCACTTCATGTGTTTGTTAATGACTCAGCATTTTAAATGAATGGTGAATGAATGAATTATTTGACTCAGTGATTCAATGATTCATTCGTAAAAGAGAGTCACTTAGTCAGTACTTGTAAATGAATCAGCATTTTGAATGAATCTGTGTGATGAATTACATTACATGAGAACACAAGGACACAATAACGCTGAAGAACGCGTATTTAGAAACAGCCATTGTAATGGTTTGAATGAATCTGTTTGAATGAGTCGTGAATGAATGAATCAGTTTGAATGAATCGTGAATAAATGAATTATTTGAGTTCAATGATTTATTCACAAAGTCACTTAGTCACTTCATGTGTTTGTTAATGAATCAGCGTTTTGAATGAATCTGTTTCTGAGTGAATCATTTGAGTCAATGATTTAATGATTCATTCATAAAGAGAGTCACGTAGTCACTTGTTGTCCTTGTGAATGAATCAGCATTGTGAATGAATCAGCTTCTGAATGAGTCATTTGAGTCAATAATTCAATGATTCATTCTTAAAAGAGAGTCACGTAGTCACTTGCTGTCCTTGTAAATAAATCAGCATTTTGAATAAATCAGTTTCTGAATGAATCGTTTGAGTTAATAATTCAATGATTCATTCATAAAAAGAGTCACTTATTGACTTTCTGTGTTTGTAAATTAATCAGCATTTTGAATGAATCGTTTAAGTCAATGATTCAATGATTTGTTCATAAAAAGAGTCAGTCACTTGATGTGTTTGTAAATGAATCAGCATTTTGAATGAATCAGCTTCTGAATGAGTCATTTGAGTCAATGATTCAATGATTCATTCTTAAAAGAGAGTCACTTAGTCACTTGCTGTCCTTGTAAATGAATCAGCATTTTGAATGAATCAGTTTCTGAATGAATCGTTTTAGTCAATAATTCAATGATTCATTCATAAAAAGAGTCACTTAGTCACTTGCTGTGTTTGTAAATGAATCAGCATTTTGTATGAATCAGTTTCTAAATGAATCGTTTGAGTCAATAATTCAATGATTCATTCTTAAAAGAGAGTCCTGTAGTCACTTGCTGTCCTTGTAAATGAATCAGCATTTTGTATGAATCAGTTTCTAAATGAATCGTTTGAGTCAATAATTCAATGATTTGTTCATAAAAAGAGTCACTTAGTCACTTGATGTGTTTGTTAATGAATCAGCATTTTGAATGAATCAGCTTCTGAATGAGTCATTTGAGTCAATGATTCAATGATTCATTCTTAAAAGAGAGTCCTGTAGTCACTTGCTGTCCTTGTAAATGAATCAGCATTTGGAATGAATCAGTTTCTGAATGAATCATTTGAGTCAATAATTTAATAATTCATTCAGAAAAAGAGTCACTTAGTCACTTGCTGTGTTTGTAAATAAATCAGCGTTTTGAATGAATCTGTTTCTGAGTGAATCCCTCTTGAATGGCTGACTTAAGCAGTTTTCTCTCTGTAATGACTGTGGTTTTATCATCTTTGCTTCAGTTCAGGTCAGTATTCCCGTCCCAGCCACTGTTTCAGGAGGAAATCTGGCAGAAACTTATAAAGCTGTGCAGTTTCACCTGCACTGGGGCTCCAACAGCGCCCCGGGCTCTGAACACACCATTGATGGAGAGCAGTATCCAATGGAGGTCAGAACAATCACACACAAAACTATATTTTCATCTACACATGTAAAGACGGAGCTGTCATGAGCTCAGAGGTTGTTAACAGAGGGCTTTTGCTTTTGTTGATCCCACGGGTTCACATCATGTTAAAGGGACCTATTATGTCCCAATGCATTAAAACAGATTTATTAAACAGATATATTTAATAAAATGATATTTTAGTACAGAACAGAACATCCTTAGAAATAGAAAGAGAATACATTTAAATTCATGCAAAATATTGGCAAAAAAATTACAAACTACAACATTTCAATAAAGTTGTATTTATTTTTTTTGTTTCTCTTGATTTTTGCTATTTTTGAAATTTGTATTTAGTATTTTTCTATAACATAAATTTGGGCTACTAATTTTTTCAACCATTATTGTAAGTTATTTTGTTAGATAAGCTCCAGATAAGCTTTTATTCTAGCCGAAATAAAACAAATAAGACTTTCTCCAGAAGAAAAAATATTATCAGACATACTGTGAAAATTTCCTTGCTCTGTTAAACATCATTTGGGAAATATTTAAAAAAAGAAAAAATTTCAAAGGGGAGCTAATAATTCTGACTTCAACTGTATGTATATATATATATATATATATATATATATATATATATATATATATATATATATATATATATATATATATATATATATATATATATATATATATATATATATATATATATATATATATATATATATAATTTTTGTGAACAGCAAAAAAAATGATAAACATCACATGACAAACATATTGACATGACAAACATATTGAACAACATATTGAAATGTAAAATAAATATATATTTCAAAGCATATTATCAAAAATATTTTTTAAACATGTCCAATTCAAATGCTATGAATGTAATGATTGTACATGAGAGGTTTTTTACATTAAAAGTTTTATATAACAAAAAAATACAACAAAGAAACGTGGTTATTTTAAAAAAATCAGCCGTAATTCTTCATGCCAGTTTTTGCTTCTTCAGTTTTCAGCTGTGATATTCTTGTTAATTTACAGTAACATTAGGCTATTTTTAATGGAAAACATTGAATCATGAAAGTCAAGCACTTGAAATATGATTAGCAAAAAAGACTAATCTATCTTTGTTCTTCGATTTGCTTTAATTTATTCCCCTTACTTATTAAATGATCTGAAACTACATTTGATTTACATAATTAAATGTCTCTTTACACTCTAAAAAATGCTGGGTTATTTCAATCCAATTCTGGGTGTAATACTGTCTAAACCAACTCCTGGGTTCATTATTCTGAATTAAATTAATAGGACCAATGTTTGTCCATATTTTACCATTTTTACCTTGAGTGTACTGTTGAAATTAGGATTAATCATTCATTCATTTTCCTTCAGCCTAGTCACTTATTCATCACCACAGAGGAATGAACCACCTAGGATAAATCAACAAAAGCATATTATTATTATTATTAAACATATATAAATAAATGTCCTATTTTCTCTCTCATCAGCTGCATATTGTGCACATGAAGCAGAAATACATCAGGATTGAAGACGCTCTCAAAGACCCGTCTGGAGTGGCTGTGCTGGGGTTCTTCTACGAGGTCTGATCTGTTTATGCGTTATAATGAATAAATACAAGTTTATGATGATATATTTTGACTTTATACCATCTTCATTGCTATCCGGCAGGTGTCCAGCAGCACAAACAGAAAATATGACCTGTTCACACACGCTCTGCGCAGCGTACAGAACACAAGTAAGACAACAACATTACACACTTTTATTATAATATTTTTCTTTGATGCCACAAAGTTTTTTGATCAGCTGTATTTAGAAATTAAAGAGCCCCTATTATACATTAAAAAGGGTCATATTTCGGTTTTATGGGTCACCAACAACAGGCTGATGTGCATGCAAGGTCAAAAAACACTTTCATGGTTTTATAATATGCATTTATTTTTAACTAATTATACCAGCGACTCCCATATGAATCGTTCAGCGATTCATTTGTTCCCAAACCCCTCCTTAGCGGACTGAGGACAGCCTGTTGCGATTGGTCGACAGCGTTCAGCGCGAGACAGTAAAATGCCCAGCGCGGTTTATCAAGCCCCCAGGTCGCCAACATTGGTATAGGATCTGATCGCAGCAGACGCCCGAAACACGCTTCATAGTAAACTTACTAACACCACAGTAAACAGTACCCGGTTCTCAACAGTGTTATTCAGACACCTCAGCCCCGAAAGCAGTGCAGTTAAACACAACAAACGCATTTAAATCCGTAAACAAAGCAGCACGCGTCGCGTTTTCAACGTGGCATTAGACGCGATATGGGAATATAGAGTTAACCTGATACAGTACAAGCGGTTACAAGTAACAACACAATTAAATTCATACTTTACAAGCTAGAGAAAACAAGGAGGCAGCTATTTACTTACACTTATGAAATGTGTCATGGGCCATGTCTGATTTCATAATTATCTTTCATTTTGGAGCTTTTCTCCCTTCTTAGCTGTAGATCATTTCTATTTGCAGTCATTGCTGTGGCACCTCTTGAAGTGTTATATGATCTCAGGGCTTACCTGTACTCTGCTTTGCCCAACAATCACATACCCAGCCGGGGGGTTGTAGCGCTTACCAGCGCTCCTCCTCTGTCTTCTGACAAGCTATCTTTGCGGGCTCCAGTCGCCTTTCCAGTGCTGTGCACCAGCCCGAAGCCCAGCGTGCCTTTGTTTGACTTGTACCAAATAAACTGTCCTTATTTAGCACGTGTTACACTACATTCTGTGACCATCTGTGACCATAGTAGGTGCTGTTCTCACTATTTGGCTTGAACTCGCTCCCACAGCAAACATACTCTCACGTGAATACGCTGGAATGAACTGTTCAATACTAGTATCTATAAAATCCCTTGTATTTTGCACAGAAAAATGTACTGTTCTTTAAATGCAAACAGCTTAGTGCCCTTGAGTGCCCAATATGCGTTGTCAATCACGTGATAGTATGTACGCTGTTTGCTTGTCTTGGGAGCAAGTTCAATCCAAACAGCGCCTAGGGTCACAGAATACGATGGTCATAGAATTTGGTGTAACAAAATGGAGGAAGAAACTAATGCATGAGCTGTGTACTGAAAGTTCATTGTAAGCGTGCAGATTGCTGAAGCACTTCTTTCCCTCATACTTCTAATAATATCCAGGTAAGCACAGCGTCTTCATGACTCATGACTTCAGGATCTGTTTGTCTTTGCTGCTGTGTTAGTGGGCGGGGCCACAGGTTTAAATTTTGCCGGGTCTGCACGCGCAACCATTATGTTTCGTATTCACGTCACGCCGAAACGGCTAAAGACTCGTTATCAAGACGATTCATTCCAACCACTATGAGTCGACTCTTTTTTCAGATGAATCAATAGTTTTAAACACTGTCCACTTTCAGATTTAAGCCTTAGCTGGACATTTCCCTTCACTAAGAGCTGTGTTACACACTACATAGAAGGTCATTTTCAAAAACCCATAATAGGGGCTCTTTAAGTTTTTCTCCCCTAAGGACTTATTATGCGGTCTCTGTCGCCATCTTGTGGCAGAACATCAACTGTCTTTGCTCTGCTCAATGACAGGTTGATGGATGCCGAGGCGCTGAATCTCCGACAATATAAATATTTAAAATAGGCACTGCCCTTATCATTAAAATGCATAGATGCAATCTAAACAACTACATTCTCGACTGAAAAGCCTCAAAAGTTCAAGATGTTGTCCAACAGCTGCAATATTTGTCAAACTGTAGTGAGTTTATTGATCTGCTGTCATTCTATGTGGGCGGAGTAATACACAAGGGTTAAGAGGCTGTATGAGTGCTGATATTGCAGAATATCACACGGCTATCAGCCAATCAGATTCGAGAACCACACAGAACTGTTGTATAAATATACATATACAGTACATATACACTAACATATACATGCATTTTGTATTTTTGTACTTGTGCATATATTTGCATGCAACAATGCTATATTTAAAAAAACGATGCTGCAAATAAAATATTATATACATTTTACAAGAAAATACTACTTTTCAAAGTGTTAACCTGACAATTTGATGGTTTAAATACATGCATTCTGTAGTTGTGATACTTGTGCATTTATTTGCATGCAACAACACTATTAAAAAGAAACTGACGCTGTAAATAAAATATCATAGCATTAAGTTTTATAAAAAAAAATATACAAATTTTTGCTTCATTCAAAGTGTTAACCTTGTGTGATGAAATGCTATTTTGGGGATTTTTTCATTATTTTACATCAATTATTTCATGCATTTTTATGTGTTTTATATAAACTAATAGAGCAAAAGGAGCAAACGAAATATATCAAAAACATTTAATAAATTGATTATATTTAAGCTCAGTTGAATGTAGAAGCTGTAAATTAAACTATTATAGCATTAAGTTGTAGAAGAAAATACTACTTTGGCTTAATTCAAAGCGTTAATCTTTTTAGCTGTGTCATAAATTGCTATTTTAGGGATTTGTAATTTTTTTACACCAACTTCATGTATTTCATTTGCTTTTTATTAACTAAAAGAGTAACAAGATTAAACAAAATATTACAAAAACATTTATTTCTTTACATTTATTTTATTTAAGCTCATTTGCATGCTGATGCTGTAAATAAAATATCATAGCATCAATTTTTACAAGAAAATACCACTTTTTGCTTAATTCAAAGTGTTAATTTTTTATCTGTGTGATGAAATGCTATTTAGGGGATTTTTAAATTATTTTACATAAATTATTTCATGCATTTTCTTTAGTTTTATATAAACTAATAGAACAGGACCAAACAAAATATATCAAAAACATTTATTAAATTTATTATATTTAAGCTCAGTTGAATGTAGTAGCAGTTAAATGATGGAGTAAATTAAACTATTATAGCATTAAGTTGTACAAGAACATTCTATGCTTGCTTAATTCACATGATTAAACTTTTTATCTGTGTGATAAACTGCTATTTTGAGATTGTGTTATGCATTTGTTATACAGATTATTTCATGCATTTTCATTTGTTTTGTATAAATTGAAATAACAGGAGCAAAAACATTTTTAAAAACATTTATTTATTTACATTTGTTTAATTTAAGCTTATTTGAATGTTGATGCTGTAAATAAAGCATTATTGCATTAAGTTTTACAAGAAAATACTATTTTTTGCTTAATTCAGTGTTAACGTTTTACAGTAACTGTGTGATCTTTACACCAATTTTTTCATGCATTTGTTTTATATAAACTAAACAAACAACAGGACCAAATTAAATATTTCAAAAACATTTATTTATTGACCTTTATTATATTTAAGCTCATTTGCATGTTGATCTTGTAAATAAAATATTATTGCATAGTTTTACACAAAAATACTATTTTTGCTTAATTCAAAGAGTTAACCTTTTTAACTGCACTGTAAAAACAAATATTGCTGACCTAATTTTTTTAGTTGAATCAAATGAACTTTTCTAGTCATCTCAACTTACATCAATCAGACTAAAATATTCAATTAAACTTTGTACAACTTAAATTTAGTTGAAACCGGATTAACTAATTAAAATAAGTTAACATAAACAACAATCGTTGAAATGTTCAAAAACATTTATTTATTTACATTTATAATTTTAAAATTATTAGATAATTTAAAAATCATATATTTGACATTTAAAAATCTATTTTGTATTTAGATTTTGTTTCACTCAAAAAAAAAAAAAAAAAAAAAATATATATATATATATATATAAAAGAGAAAGAAAACCACAGATGAGCTTAACTTAAAAAAGGACTAGTCTACAATAGTACTAGTGATGGTAAAAGAGCAGTGGATTAATCTTCAGTCTCTGTTATTCAGTCACTGCTTGTTTGACTTCCTGAAGACTGAAACAATGCGATACTTTTGAAACATTGATCTGTTTGTTTGAGCGTCTCTACACTTCATGTGTGATTATGACTCAATCCCCATGACACAAGTCTGAGTACTAAGTACTCTAAGTTCATGATTAATACTACAGACTAACTTGCAACATAAAATTATCACACGACCATTTAGAAGCTTGAGTGATTTGAAAAATATGATTATTTTTTCAGAAATGATGCATTAAATGTATCAAAAGTGACATTTCTTTTATTTCAAAAGATTTCTGTTTAATTGTTTAAAAAACATTAAATGCAACACAATTAGCAAATCAAATGAAGCAGCACAACTGTTTTCACCATTAATAATAATAATCAGAAATGTTCTTTTGATGATCAAATCATCATATTATAATGATTTCTGAATGATCATGCGACTCTGAAAACTGGAGTAATGACAGTGAATAATATATATAACATTTCATCACAGAAACAAATAGCGACTTACCTTAAATTAATTCAGAAAATGCTTATTTTGAATTGCATTATTCATTCATTCATTCATTTTCTTTTCGGCTTAGTCTCTTTATTAATCCGGGGTCGCCACAGCGGAATGAACCGGCAACTTATCCAGCACATGTTTTACACAGCGGATGCCCTTCCAGCCGCAACCCATCTCTGGGAAAGAATTGTAATATTATTTCACGATATAATACTGTAGTTTTTACTGTATTTGTGAACCAAATGTAGCCACAGATGTTAAAACACATGCATTAAATATTTTAAAAGTGACATATTTGTATTACAAAAGATTTCTGTTACAAATAAAACTTTTTATTGATGAAAAAATAAATGCATCACAATTTTCAAAACAAATGAAGCAGCACAACTTTTTGATTTCTGAAGCATTATGTGACACTGAAGTCTGGAGTAATGATGCAGAAAATGCAGCTTTTCCTCAAAAAAATTAATTACGATTTACAATATATTTATTTAGAATAAATTGTAATAATATTTACATAATATATATAGTTATATAATAATAAATAGTTTTACAGTATGTTTGAATAAATAAATGCAGCCTACAGATGTTTTAAATATATGCATTATATATTTAAAAAGTGACATTTATGAAAAAAAAAAAGATTTGTGTTTCAAATAAAACTTATTATTAATTCAAAATTAAATGCATCACAATTTTTGAAACAAATAAAGCAGCACAACTGTTTTCAACAATAATAATAATACATTTTAATCATCAAATCATCACATTACAATGATTTTTGAAGGATTATGAGACTGAAGACTGGAGTAATGATGCTGAATATTCAGCGTTTCATCACAGAAATAAATTACAATTTACAATATATTAATTCAGATTTTTTTTTATTTGTAATAATATATCAGAATATTACTGATTTTATTATATTTTTAAAGAAATAAATGCAGCCTGCAGATGTAAAAAAAAATGCATCACACTTTTTGAAACAAATGAAGCAGCACAACTGTTTTCAACAATAATAATAATCAGAAATGTTATTTTAATGATCATATTATAATGATTTCCGAATGATCATGCGACTGAGGCAGGAGTAATGATGCTAAAAATTCAGCATTTCATCGCAGAAATAAATGACAGTTTACAATATATTAATTCAGAAAATTGTTATTTTAAATTGCAATGATATTTCACATTATTGCTATTTTTACTGTATTTTTGAATAAATAAATTTTATTATTGAAAAAAATAAATGCATCACAATTTCCAAAACAAATGAAGGAGCAACTGTTTTCAATAATAATAATAATAATAATAATAATAATAATAATAATAATAATAATTATAATAAAGTAACAGAGCCCAGCCAGCTAGTGAAGTGCTGTGCAGGTAAACCTCACTCCTCCGACCTCAAAAGGTGCTCTGGCGACAGACATTAGAAGCCATGATCTTTAGCCTCCTTGTTAGAGCAACCGACTCCCATACAAAGAATCACCGGTTCGATCCCAGCTCAAAACGGGATGGGTGCACTAGGACCAGTGGGTTACATGTGGTGGCTCGTCTGGGATCGGAGTGAGGTTTAGGGGGGTGAGTGTAACGAAGGCCAACTAGTGACATTCTATGCAGGTAAACCTCACTCCTCTGTAGAGATTACTGACAGAAAAGCATGGGGAGCAGAGAGAGGGGAAGGATCGGCATAGGACCGCAAGGCAGGAATTGAACTTGGGTTGCCGTGAGCACTGGAGTGCATGTGTTGACGCACTAACCACTACACCACTGGCACCACTACACCGACTTTATCATGTTTTTTAATCAATAAATGCAGCCCTAAAGTTATTCAAATTACTCGCATCTATTCTCTGCATTTCGGTGAGCTGAGTGAATTCTGGTGAATCTTTGTTCATGAACACACATCTAAATAACTGTTTTCATACACAGATGGAAACACAACTCTTCGTAAGATCTCTCTGAATCAGCTCATCCTGCCTGAAGTCAACATGACCAATTATTACCGGTATGACGGGTCACTGACCACACCGGGCTGCACCGAGGCTGTGGTGTGGACGGTGTTTGAAAAGCCCATTCCCCTGGACAGGGAACAGGTACTAAAACACTGATACTGCCTACACACACTATTAACACACTTACTGTTTACCTGAGTGTGTTTTTGTGCTGCTCTTGACTGGTTTTAATGAATGTTTTATTGATTTTGTCAATTATTCATCAACTACTCATCAATTACTCATCATTTATTTGTCAATTACTCGTCATTTACTCAATTACTCATTGATTACTCAACAGTTACTCAATTACTCATCATTTACTCAATTACTTGTGATTTACTTGTGATTTACTCGTCATTTACTCAATTACTAGTCATTTACTCAATTACTCATCATTTACTCAGTTACTCATCATTTACTCAATTACTAGTCATTTACTCAATTTCTCATCATTTACTCAATTACTTGTCCACTACGGGTCATTTACTCAATTACTCATCATCTACTCATCAATTACTTGTCAATTACTCTTTATTTAGTTGTCTTGTCATTTACTCAATTACTAGTCAATCACTTGTCATTTACTCAATTACTAGTCAATCATTTGTCATTTACTCAATTACTCATCATTTACTCAATTACTAGTCAATCATTTGTCATTTACTCAATTACTCGTCATTTACTCAATTACTAGTCAATCACTTGTCATTTACTCAATGACTCGTCATTTACTCAATTACTTGTCATTTACTCAATTACTCGTCATTTACTCAATTACTATTCAATCACTTGTCATTTACTCAATTACTAGTCAATTACTCTTCATTTAGTTGTCTTGTCATTTACTCAATTACTCGTCATTTACTCAATTACTAGTCAATCATTTGTCATTTACTCAATTACTCATCATTTACTCAATTACTTGTCCATTACGGTTCATTTATTCAATTACTTGTCAATTACTCTTCATTTAGTTGTCTTGTCATTTACTCAATTACTAGTCAATCATTTGTCATTTACTCAATTTCTCGTCATTTACTCAATTACTAGTCATTTACTCAATTACTCATCATTCACTCAATTACTTGTCCATTACGGGTCATTTACTCAATTACTCATCATCTACTCATCAATTACTTGTCAATTACTCTTTATTTAGTTGTCTTGTCATTTACTCAATTACTCATCATTTACTCAATTACTTGTCAATCATTTGTCATTTACTCAATTACTCGTCATTTACTCAATTACTCGTCATTTACTCAATTACTAGTCAATCATTTGTCATTTACTAAATTTCTCGTCATTTACTCAATTACTAGTCATTTACTCAATTACTCATCATTTACTCAATTACTTGTCCATTACGGGTCATTTACTCAATTACTCATCATTTACTCAATTACTTGTCCATTACGGGTCATTTACTCAATTACTCATCATTTACTCAATTACTTGTCCATTACGGGTCATTTACTCAATTACTCATCATCTACTCATCAATTACTTGTCAATTACTCTTTATTTAGTTGTCTTGTCATTTACTCAATTACTCGTCATTTACTTAATTACTAGTCAATCTTTTGTCATTTACTCAATTACTCGTCATTTACTCAATTACTAGTCAATCATTTGTCATTTACTCAATTACTCATCATTTACTCAATTACTTGTCCATTACGGGTCATTTACTTAATTACTCATAATCTACTCATCAATTACACTTCATTTAGTTGTTTGTCCATTATGGGTCATTTACTCAATTACTCATCATCTACTCATCAATTACTCGTCAATTAGTTGTCTTGTCATTTACTCAATTACTCGTCATTTACTCAATTACTAGTCAATCAGTTGTCATTTGTTATTTACTTGTCATTTAGATTTACCTGGCATTTACTTGTCATTTACACAACTACTTGTCATTTACTCAATTTCTCGTCATTTACACAATTATTCATCATTTACTCAATTACTTGCCATTTAACCAATTTCTTATAATTTAGTCAATAATTACTCATTTACTTAATTACTCGTCCATTACTTAATCACTCATAATTTACTCATCAATTACTTGTCAATTGCTCGTTGTTTACTCATGTACTCAATTATTCAGCATTTGCTCAATTACCCGTCATTTGCTTAATTACTTGTCATGTACTCGTCATTTACTTAATTACTTGTCATTTACCTAACTACTTGTCATTTACTTAATTGTCATTTACTCAATTACTCATCAATTACTCATCATTTACTTGTCATTTACTCAATTACTTGTCATTTATTCCATTACCTCACAATCATTCATCATTTACTCAATTACTTATGATTTATTTGATTACTCATCAATTGCTTAACTACTTGTCATTTACTTAATTAATTGTCCTTTACTCAATTAGTCATCATTTACTTCTCATGTACTCAGTTTCTCAGTTTACTCGTCATTTACTTAACTACTTGTCATTTAGATTTATTACTCATTTACTTGACATTTACTCAATTTCTTGTCATTTACTCAATTACTGATGAGTAATTGACAAGTAATTGATGATTAATTGAGTGAATGATGAGTACTTAAGTAAATTACGTAATAGTCATTTACTCCATTACTCATAATTTATGTCATTTGCTCAATTATTCATTGATTACTCATTAATTGCTTGGTATTTGCTCAATTACTTATCAATTACTTGTCATTTAACTAATTACTTAACAATTACTTGTCATTTACTCAATATTGATCAATTACTCATAATTTATTTGTCAATTACTTTTACTTGTCCTTTATTCAATTACTCATCATTTACTCAATTACTCGTCATTTACTCAATTACTAGTCAATCATTTGTCATTTACTCAATTACTCGTCATTTACTCAATTACTAGTCAATCACTTGTCATTTACTCAATGACTCGTCATTTACTCAATTACTTGTCATTTACTCAATTACTCGTCATTTACTCAATTACTATTCAATCACTTGTCATTTACTCAATTACTAGTCAATTACTCTTCATTTAGTTGTCTTGTCATTTACTCAATTACTCGTCATTTACTCAATTACTAGTCAATCATTTGTCATTTACTCAATTACTCATCATTTACTCAATTACTTGTCCATTACGGGTCATTTATTCAATTACTTGTCAATTACTCTTCATTTAGTTGTCTTGTCATTTACTCAATTACTAGTCAATCATTTGTCATTTACTCAATTTCTCATCATTTACTCAATTACTAGTCATTTACTCAATTACTCATCATTCACTCAATTACTTGTCCATTACGGGTCATTTACTCAATTACTCATCATCTACTCATCAATTACTTGTCAATTACTCTTTATTTAGTTGTCTTGTCATTTACTCAATTACTCATCATTTACTCAATTACTTGTCAATCATTTGTCATTTACTCAATTACTCGTCATTTACTCAATTACTCGTCATTTACTCAATTACTAGTCAATCATTTGTCATTTACTAAATTTCTCGTCATTTACTCAATTACTAGTCATTTACTCAATTACTCATCATTTACTCAATTACTTGTCCATTACGGGTCATTTACTCAATTACTCATCATCTACTCATCAATTACTTGTCAATTACTCTTTATTTAGTTGTCTTGTCATTTACTCAATTACTCGTCATTTACTTAATTACTAGTCAATCTTTTGTCATTTACTCAATTACTCGTCATTTACTCAATTACTAGTCAATCATTTGTCATTTACTCAATTACTCATCATTTACTCAATTACTTGTCCATTACGGGTCATTTACTTAATTACTCATAATCTACTCATCA
Organism: Danio kyathit; assembly: GCA_903798195.1. NCBI lineage: Eukaryota > Metazoa > Chordata > Actinopteri > Cypriniformes > Danionidae > Danio > Danio kyathit. The sequence goes on along the minus strand of LR812523.1, from coordinate 2,792,025 downwards.
ATTACACTTCATTTAGTTGTTTGTCCATTATGGGTCATTTACTCAATTATTCATCATCTACTCATCAATTACTCGTCAATTAGTTGTCTTGTCATTTACTCAATTACTCGTCATTTACTCAATTACTAGTCAATCAGTTGTCATTTGTTATTTACTTGTCATTTAGATTTACCTGGCATTTACTTGTCATTTACACAACTACTTGTCATTTACTCAATTTCTCGTCATTTACACAATTATTCATCATTTACTCAATTACTTGTCATTTAACCAATTTCTTATAATTTAGTCAATAATTACTCATTTACTTAATTACTCGTCCATTACTTAATCACTCATAATTTACTCATCAATTACTTGTCAATTGCTCGTTGTTTACTCATGTACTCAATTATTCAGCATTTGCTCAATTACCCATCATTTGCTTAATTACTTGTCATGTACTCGTCATTTACTTAATTACTTGTCATTTACCTAACTACTTGTCATTTACTTAATTGTCATTTACTCAATTATTCATCAATTACTCATCATTTACTTGTCATTTACTCAATTACTTGTCATTTATTCCATTACCTCACAATCATTCATCATTTACTCAATTACTTATGATTTATTTGATTACTCATCAATTGCTTAACTACTTGTCATTTACTTAATTAATTGTCCTTTACTCAATTAGTCATCATTTACTTCTCATGTACTCAGTTTCTCAGTTTACTCGTCATTTACTTAACTACTTGTCATTTCGATTTATTACTCATTTACTTGACATTTACTCAATTTCTTGTCATTTACTCAATTACTGATGAGTAATTGACAAGTAATTGATGATTAATTGAGTGAATGATGAGTACTTAAGTAAATTACGTAATAGTCATTTACTCCATTACTCATAATTTATGTCATTTACTCAATTATTCATTGATTACTCATTAATTGCTTGGTATTTGCTCAATTACTCATCAATTACTTGTCATTTAACTAATTACTTAACAATTACTTGTCATTTACTCAATATTGATCAATTACTCATAATTTATTTGTCAATTACTTTTACTTGTCCTTTATTCAATTACTCATCATTTACTCAATTACTCATCATTTACTCAATTACTTGTCATTTACTCAGTTACTTGTCAATTACGGGTCATTTACATAGTTACTCATCTACGCATCAATTACTTGTCAATTACTCTTCATTTAGTTTTCTTGTCGTTTACTCAGTTACTCATAATTTAGTCAATTGTTACTCATTTACTTAATTACTTGTCCTTTACTCAATTACTTATTAATAGCTCGTCTTTTACTCGTGTACTCAATTATTCAGCATTTACTCAATAACTCGTCATTCGCTACTACACTACTTGTCATTTGCTCATAATTTACTTAACTAGTTGCCATTTACACAATTACTTATTATTTACTTACCTACTTGTCATTTACTCAATTACTCAACGATTGCTCATCAATTACTTGTCATCTACTCAATTACTCATCATTTATTTAATTACTCATCATTTACTCATCATTTACCTAATTACTTGTCATTTACTCAATTACTCATCAATTGCTCATCATTTACTTGTTATTTACTCAATTACTCGTCATTTATTCATGTACTTCTCATTTACTCAGTTTCTCATCATTTACTTAATTACTCGCCATTCACTGAACTACTTGGCATTTAGATTTACTACTCATTTACTTGACATGTACTTAATATTTGCCATTTACTTGACAAGTAATTGAGTAATTAATTAATTACTTGTCATTTACTCAATTACTTGTCATTTATGTCATTTACTCAATCAATCATCAATTACTCAATTGTCGTTTTCTCAATTACTCATCATTTACTCGCCATTTACTCAATTACTTGTCGTTTATTCAATTAATCGTCATTTATGTCATTTACCCAATTATTTATCAATTACTCATCAGTTATTTGTCATTTACTCAATTACTCATCATTTACTCAATTACTAATCAATAACTCACCATTTGCTTGTCATTTACTCAATTACTTTTCATTTACTCAATTACTCATCAATTACGCATCAATTACTCATCATTTACTCAATTACTCATCATTTACTCAATTACTCATCAATTATGCATCAATTACTCATCATTTACTCATCATTTACTTGCCATTTACTCAATTACTCATCAATTACTCATCATTTACGTCATGTATTTCATTCACTCAATTATTCATCAATTACTTGTCATTTACTAAATTACTCATCATTTACTCAATTAATCATCAATTACTCATCAATTACTCATCAATTACTCATCATTTACTTGCCATTTACTCAATTACTTGTCATTTACTCAATTACTCATCATTTACTCAATTACTCATCAATTACTCATCATTTATTTGCCATTTACTCAATTACTCATCAATTACTCATCATTTACGTCATGTATTTCATTCACTCAATTATTCATCAATTACTTGTCATTTACTAAATTACTCATCATTTACTCAATTAATCATCAATTACTCATCAATTACTCATCAATTACTCATCATTTACTCAATTAATCATCAATTACTCATCAATTACTCATCAATTACTCATCATTTACTTGCCATTTACTCAATTACTTGTCATTTACTCAATTACTCATCATTTACTCAATTACTCATCAATTACTCATCATTTATTTGCCATTTACTCAATTACTCATCAATTACTCATCATTTACGTCATGTATTTCATTCACTCAATTATTCATCAATTACTTGTCATTTACTAAATTACTCATCATTTACTCAATTAATCATCAATTACTCATCAATTACTCATCAATTACTCATCATTTACTTGCCATTTACTCAATTACTTGTCATGTACTCAATTACTCATCATTTACTCAATTACTCATCAATTACTCATCATTTACTCATCATTTATTTGCCATTTACTTAATTACTCATCAATTACTCATCAATTACTCATCATTTACTTGACATTTGCTCAATTACTTGTCATTTACTCAATTACTCATCATTTACTCAATTACTCATCAATTACTCATCATTTACTTGCCATTTACTCAATTACTTGTCATTTACTCAATTACTTGACAGTTACTCAGCATTTACTTCTCATTTACTCAATTTCTTGCCATTCAAATACTTTAATTGATGAGTAATTGAGTAAATGATGAGTAATGAAGTAAATGATGTAATTGTCATTCACTCAATTATTCATCAATTACTCATCAATTGCTTGTCATTTACTCAATTACTAATTTACTCAATTACTTATCAATTACTCGTCTTTTATCTAATTACTCAACAATTACTTGTCATTTATTCAATTGTCATTTACTTGTCATTTATCAATTATTCATCATTATTTGTCAATCACTCAAATTTACTTGTGATTTACTTGTCATTTACTCAATTACTCATCAATTGCTCATCATTTACTTGTCATATACTCAATTTCTCGTCATTTAATCATGTACTTCTCATTTACTCAGTTTCTCATCGCCATTCACTGAACTACTTGGCATTTAGATTTACTACTCATTTACTTGACATGTACTTAATATTTGCCATTTACTTGACAAGTAATTGAGTAATTAATTAATTACGTGTCATTTACTCAATTACTTGTCATTTATGTCATTTACTCAATCAATCATCAATTACTCAATTGTCGTTTTCTCAATTACTCATCATTTACTCGCCATTTACTCAATTACTTGTCGTTTATTCAATTACTCGTCATTTATGTCATTTACCCAATTATTTATCAATTACTCATCAGTTATTTGTCATTTACTCAATTACTCATCATTTACTCAATTACTAATCAATAACTCACCATTTGCTTGTCATTTACTCAATTACTTTTCATTTACTCAATTACTCATCAATTACGCATCAATTACTCATCATTTACTCAATTACTCATCATTTACTCAATTACTCATCAATTATGCATCAATTACTCATCATTTACTCATCATTTACTTGCCATTTACTCAATTACTCATCAATTACTCATCATTTACGTCATGTATTTCATTCACTCAATTATTCATCAATTACTTGTCATTTACTAAATTACTCATCATTTACTCAATTAATCATCAATTACTCATCAATTACTCATCAATTACTCATCATTTACTCAATTAATCATCAATTACTCATCAATTACTCATCAATTACTCATCATTTACTTGCCATTTACTCAATTACTTGTCATTTACTCAATTACTCATCATTTACTCAATTACTCATCAATTACTCATCATTTATTTGCCATTTACTCAATTACTCATCAATTACTCATCATTTACGTCATGTATTTCATTCACTCAATTATTCATCAATTACTTGTCATTTACTAAATTACTCATCATTTACTCAATTATTCATCAATTACTCATCAATTACTCATCAATTACTCATCATTTACTTGCCATTTACTCAATTACTTGTCATGTACTCAATTACTCATCATTTACTCAATTACTCATCAATTACTCATCATTTACTCATCATTTATTTGCCATTTACTTAATTACTCATCAATTACTCATCAATTACTCATCAATTACTCATCATTTACTTGACATTTGCTCAATTACTTGTCATTTACTCAATTACTCATCATTTACTCAATTACTCATCAATTACTCATCAATTACTCATCATTTACTTGCCATTTACTCAATTACTTGTCATTTACTCAATTACTTGACAGTTACTCAGCATTTACTTCTCATTTACTCAATTTCTTGCCATTCAAATACTTTAATTGATGAGTAATTGAGTAAATGATGAGTAATGAAGTAAATGATGTAATTGTCATTCACTCAATTATTCATTAATTACTCATCAATTGCTTGTCATTTACTCAATTACTAATTTACTCAATTACTTATCAATTACTCGTCTTTTATCTAATTACTCAACAATTACTTGTCATTTATTCAATTGTCATTTACTTGTCATTTATCAATTATTCATCATTATTTGTCAATCACTCAAATTTACTTGTGATTTACTTGTCATTTACTCAATTACTCATCATTTACCCATTTACTCAATTACTCCTCATTTACTTGTCATTTAGATGTACTTGTCATTTACTCAATTACTCCTCATTTACTTGTCATTTAGATGTACTTGTCATTTACTCAATTACTCATCATTTACCCATTTACTCAATTACTCCTCATTTACTTGTCATTTAGATGTACTTGTCATTTACTCAATTTCTCATCATTTACTCAATCACTTGTCATTTACTTAATCACTCATCATTTAGTCAATTACTCATTATTTAATCAATTACTCGTCGTTTACTCAATTACTCAATTTACCCATCAATTACTTGTCAATTACTCATTTACTCATCCTTAAATCTGTGCTTCTTCAACCAGCTTCAGGCTTTCTCCTCTCTGAAGTTTCGTGATGGGAAGCCGATGGTCGGGACGTTCAGACCCGTTCAGCCTCGTAACGGGCGAGTGGTTTATCGGTCCAGCGGTGCGACTCTATTGGTCAGTGTTTTCCTTCTGCTGGCTTCCGTCAGCACAGCATTCACCATAACCAGACTCAACTAACTCCAACATTCCCAACCATCACCAACACAATGAGTCCTCCACCCACCAGCGCACCAGCAGGACAAGCACAGAATAAAAAATAAAAGAACTACAGGAGCAGAACTGCATGAGTAGATGACCATAGCTCTCATAGCTGGACTAAAAACATCCGTGGAGCTCTGACGGCTAGAAAATGCATGACCTTTACTATTATAGATACACACACAGCAGTCTATATTTGTGAGGCCAAAGTGTTTTGATGTGCATTACAAACACACACAACGATGATCAGCTCTCACAAACACTAATGACACTGAGGTCAAAGGTCACTGAGTCAAATAGATAAGAGAGAAACCAGGCCAAGTAAACACTTTACATTCATACAAACTAATTAATGTCAAGGATATTTTATCTGTGTGTTTTAATAGTGGAATAAAACTAATTATGCTTTACTTAAACACAAATCATACATATATGCATACAAACAGATACACTTACAACCCCAAATCAGAAAAAGTTGGGACTGTATGGGAAAACGTAAGTAAAAAAAGAAAGTAGTGATTTCTAAATTTACTTTAAGGTGTATTTCACTGCAGACAATACAACAAACATTATTTAATGTGTTCCTCATGATTTCTATTGCTTTTTTCTTAATGAACACGTATTTCAATGTTGGTTCTTGCATCACATTTCAAAAGAAGTTGTAGCAGTAAAGCATTTACCACTTTGTAATGTTGCCTTCCCTGTTCACAACACTTAAAAGACGTTTAGGGGCTGAAGACACCAAGTGATGAAGTGTTTCAGCTGTAATTTTGTCCCATTCCTCCTGCAAACAAGTCTTAAGGTGGGCAACAGTTCGGGGTCTTTGTTGTCGCATTTTGCACTACAAAATGCACCACATATTCTCTATTGCAGACAGGTCGGGACTCCAGGCAGGCCAGTCCAGTACCTGTATCCTCTTTCTCTGCAGCAGGACTTTGTAATGTGCGCAGAATGTGGTTTTGATTGTCTTGTTGAAATATTCATGGGCGTCCCTGGAAAAGAAGGCAGCATATTGTGCTTCAAAATCTCTCTGTACTTTTCAGCATTAATGGTGCATCACAGAAGTGCAAATTAACTTTGCCCAGGACACGGACACAACCCTATACCATGACAGAACCTGGCTTTTGGACTTGTTGCTGGTAACAGTCTGGGTTATCCTTTTCTTTTTTGGTCCAGAGCACACAGCGTCCATTTCTCCCAAAAAAAACACCTGAAATACTGATTCATCTGACCACAGTACATGTTTCCACTGTGTGATGGTCCATCCCAGATGCCTCCGAGCCCAGGGAAGTTGACGGCGCTTCTGGACACTGTTAACATAGGGCTTTCTTTTGACACAGTACAGTTTTAACTGGCATTTGTGGATGTAACTACGTATTGTGGTACTTGACAAAGGTTTGCCGCAGTAGTCCTGAGCCCATGTGGTTATATGGCTTATAGATGAATGAGGATTCTTGATACAGCGCCCCCTGAGGGATCGGAGATCACGGTTGTTCAGCTTAGGCTTGCGCTCTTGTCCTTTACGCACTGATATTCCTCCAGATTTCTTGAATCTTTTAATGATGTTCTGCACTGTTGAAGGTGAAATATCCACATGTCTTCCTCTCTTTCTTTGAGGAACATTGTGTTTAAACATTTCAATCATTTTCTCCTGTATTTGTTGGCAAACTGGCGATCCTCGGCCCATCTTTGCTCCTAAAGGACTAGACCTTTCTTGGATGCTGCTTTTGTATCAGATCATAATCACAATCACCTGTTTCACATCACATCATTTCATCAATATAGCGGATTACTAGCCCTTAACTGCTCCTGTCACAACTGTGTTGCAGGTCTGAATGACAGGAAAGGATGTATATTCACAAATGAAATGAAGTTGACCAACGAAAACATCAAATATTTTGTGTTCATATTGTCTGCAATGAAATACAAGTCAAAGTAAATTTAGAAACCACGTCTTTCTTTCTTATTAATTGTGTTTTCCATACTGTCCCAACCTTTTCTGATTTGGGGTTGTACAATAACAAAACTTCAAACAAAAGTTAGAAGATTTAAAACAGAAACTAATTTCCAATCACAACAAATGGAAACCTTTGTCCTTCTGATAAGTTAAAATAAAATGCTCTAAATGACAATACTTTTTATTTGAAAGTAGCAAGAAATGTTATCAGGGCTATAAGGAATAAAACAAATATTATATTAAGATATTTTTCCCAAGCTGTGTATTATTGTCACACTCTGACATACACACTCTCACACACGTACAAGTCCCTGAAACAAAAATGAAAGAAAACTGTAAGTGATTATAAAACGTTAGCCATACCTGCAGTTCTTCACACACACACACACACACACACACACACACACACACACACACACACACACACACACACACACACGAAATATTTGTTGTGTTAAAATGAGCCAGAATTGATTAAAGTTTCACAACATTTACACGCTTCAAGAATACTAAAGTCTGATGTTCAGACAGAAACACTGCAGAGATTGTGCTGCAGTCTGAAAGAGGACACATGACTTGTGTTTATAAGCTTCTGACTCAATATTATTAGTATTTCGAAACACTACAAATCGGGGAAACGTGCAACTTCCATAGTCATGAGGCACATCGATATTATCTTATTTTTTTACACATGAATATGTATGTATGTTTATGAAAATTGATATTTGCATTGTGGCTTGAAGAATCTGAACACTAAGCATCACTGCGTTTCTTTGCCTGTGCAAATTCAACATTTATTCTTTATTAAGGCTGAAAATATGTTAGATTTATCAGATGTATCTGAGATTTGATAAGTAGCTTCAGTAATGATATTATGACGATGTACTGCTGAAGATGTGGACAATGCATTCCTGTATGAAAATAAACGTATTTACTTTTTAAATCAGAGTCTTGAGTATTATTTCTTTTTCTTAGTTCTACAGAAAACCTAAGTTCGTTCATTACTCTTCCTTTGGCTTAGTCCTTTTATTCATCAGGGGTTGCCACAGCGGAATGAACCGACAACTATTCCAGCATATGTTTTACACGGCGGATGCCCATCCAGCCGCAACCCATACACACTCATTCACTCACACACACACACACACACTTATACACTACGGCCAATTTAGTTTAATCCCTATAGCACATGTGTTTGGACTGTGGGGGAAACCGGAGCACCTGAAGGAAACCCACGCCAACACGGGGAGAACATGCAATCTCCACACAGAAATGCCAACTGACCCAGCCGGGACTCGAACCAGTGACCTTCTTGCTGTGAGGCCACAGTGCTAACCACTGAGCCACCGTGTTGCATTGCATAAATGTGTTAAATATTGTTCCTGAAGTCTGTACTATTTTAGACAACCTGTTTTTTAGCAAAAACAAAAATTAAAAACGGCAATACTAAGTAAACTGTTGTCCATGAAGGTAAATTTTGGAAAAAAAATTAGAATAAAAAAAATGACAAAATAAAATAAAAATATATTTTTGATAATTTTATTTTATTTTAATTAGTAAATTAAATTACATTTTAAAAAATAAAAGTTAAATTAAAAAGAAATTTAGTTAAAAAATTTATTAAAATAAAAAACAAATTTAAAATACACTTAAATTTAAATGAATAAAATAAAAATATATATGACCTTTAATTTACTTTAATTTAAATCAAATAAAAATATTGATTTGGCAACGAGCTAAAAATAAAAATAAACAAGCTTCAGTTTAAGGACTATGAATATGAATAAATGAAAGTAAGTTAAAGCTACAAAGAATTCATTCATTCATTTCCCTTCTGCTTAGTCCCTTCCTTCGGCATTTGTTTTACACAGCGGATGCCCTTCCAGCTGCAACCCAGTACTGGGAAACATCCATACACACTCATTCATACACACACACTCATACACTACGGCCAATTTAGTTCATCAATTCCCCTATACCACATATGTTTGGACTGTAGGGGAAACCGGAGCACCTGAAGGAAACCCACGCCAACACGGGGAGAACATGCAAACTCCACACAGAAATGACAACTGACCCAGCCGGGACTCAAACCAGTGACCTTCTTGCTATGAGGCCACAGTGCTAACCACTACTTGGTGGTTCATTCCACTGTGGCAACTCCTGATGAATAAAGGGGACTAAGCCAAAGGAAAATGAATGAATGATTAAATGAATGAAAAATATTTAGATTAGATTAGATTAGATTCAACTTTATTGTCATTACACATGAACAAGTACAAGGAAACGAAATGCAGTTTAGGTCTAACCAGGAGTGCAATAGCAGCAAGTGCAGGATACAGGTATAAGATATAAAGGGCAGTTATAGAAAAACTATGGTGATATTTACAAATGGATGTACTATGAACATTATATACAGGTTGTGTTAGCTATGAACAGAGATTTACAATAGATGGATGTATGTACAGGTTACTGTTAATAATCAGAAGTGTGCAGAGAGATAAACATAATTACAATTGTATATGTACAGTGGGTATGTACAGTTCAAATAAATGAATCAGTGCAATGTAGTGCGATGAATATGTGCAATTTTTAATTTTTAAATGTGCTTTTAAATATATTTTAACTAATTCATCGTCAAGGCTTGTAATATTGCAGGCATTATAACCCAGTCTGATGTGCATATTATTTTCCATGATAATAATAATAAGCCTTAATAAATAAATAATAATACCTTTTAAATCAGTTTTTTAATGTTTAAATATTTTGTTGTTGTTGTTTTTGAGTGAATCTTATTTGGTAGCTGATTTGAACTTGTCCTTTTGTTTTATTTCATTATGTTTTTTTGTTTTTTTTTTACAATTAAGATTTAATTTAATTTTTATTTTTGTTAATTTAAATTATTTTAATTTAATTTTATCGATTTATTTATTTTTATTATTTTATTAATTTTATTTAAATTTGATCATTTAATTTATTCATCATTTTATTTCTATTATTGTTTTACTAAATTTATTTTTAATTTAACTTTTATTTTATAAGTAAAATAAAATATTTAAAAAGATAATTTTATTTTATTTTATGTTTTTTATGTTTTCAGATTAACAGTATAAATAAATAAAATGTATTATGATTAATATTATTATTCAATCATTCGTTTTCTTTTCGGCTTAGTCCCTTTATTAATCAAGGATCGCCACAGTGAAATGAACCGCCAACTTATCCAGCATATGTTTTACACAGCGGATGCCCTTCCAGCTGCAACCCAATACTGGAAAACACACATACACACTCATTCACACTAATACACTACGGACAATTTAGTTCATCAGTTCCCCTATAGCGCATGTGTTTGGACTGTGGGGGAAACCGGAGCACCCGGAGGGAACGCACGCTAACACAGGGAGAACATGCAAACTCACCACAGAAATGCCAACTGACCCAGCCGGGACTCGAACCAGGGACCTTCTTGCTGTGAGACCACAGTGCTAACCACTGCATCACCGCGATGCCCTATTATTATTATTATTATTATTAATATTATAAGCAGTCACACAACTATGGATTGAAGCATTATGTTAGTTTAAAGTAAACTGAAGCATCTGCAGCTGTGGTTGGAACTCAGAGATCATATATTCAGAAGTCAGAGGTCAGAAATGTGTGTGTGTGTGTGTGTGTGTCTGTCTTCAGTTATCAGCAGCTCTGAGGTGAGATTTAATTGCACGAGTCTCTCGTTTCTACACAAACGTCAGTCCGTCGACACGTATCAACATCTAATCCTCCTCTAATTAACTCACAGTCAGAAGAGTCAACAAACACAACACCAAGACCTTTCACTTACCGCACACACACGCACACACACACACACACACACACACACACACACACACACACACACACACACAAGATTCATTCCTGTTTATTTATATATATAGTTGAGGTCTGAATTATTAGCCCCCCTGTTTATTTTTTATCCACAATTTCTGTTCAACACATTTCTAATCATAATAGTTTTAATAACTGATTTCTTTTATCTTTGTCATGATGACAGCTCATAATATTAGACTAGATATTCTTCAAGATACTAGTGTTCAGCTTAAAGTGACATTTAAAGGCTTAACTAGGTTAATTAGGGTAAAGTTAGGGTAATTAGGCAAGTCATTGTATAACAGTGGTTTGTTCTGGAGACGATCCAAAACTAATATTGCTTAAAGCGTTAATAATATTGTCCTTAAAATGGCTTTAAAACAATTAAAAACTGCTTTTATTCTAGCTGAAATAAAACAAATAAGACTTTCTCCAGAAGAAAAAATATTATAGGAAATACTGTGAAAAAATTAACAATAATAAAAAAAAAGTATTTGAAAAAAATAAAAATAAATAATTTTGACTTCAGCTGTATGTTGTATACAATTTTAGCTGTCTATTTCATTAATTGTTTGTTTAAAATAACTTGTAATTATTAATTTATTACAAACATTAGTTTCTTTTTAATTTATTGAATTATTTTATTGTTTATTACAGCTCTGGAACTCACTCACTCACTCACTCACTCACTCCCGACCTTCATAATATTGACTCTAAACTTTAAACCCAAACTCAAATGGTAAAATACTATAGCAATTTACAGTAAATAGTGTTTTTGAACCTTACTATAGTAAACCGTTTTCATTCATTCATTCATTCATTCATTTTACTTTGGCTTAGTCCCTTTATTAATCAGGGGTCGCCACAGCGGAATGAACCGCCAACTTATCCAGCATATGTTTCACGCAGCGGATGCCCTTCCAGCCATTCATCACTGGGAAACGTAAACTGTTTTATGCTGTATACATTATAGTCTTTACAACCAGCCTGATCTCACGAGGAAACGCAAGTATTTTACGTTTTGTCAGTTTAGTGGCTAATTCGTACGAATTCGTACGAGTTCAGTCGTACGAAAATGTACGATTTTAAAAAGGAGGCGTGGCACCTAACCCCACCCCTAACCCCAACCGTCATTGGGTGATGGGCAAATCGTACTAAATTGTACGAATTAGATCGTACGAATTCATACGAATTAGCCACTAATCAAAAAGTTACGAATTGGCCGTGAGATAGCATTGTTACAACTCATTGTGAATGAATGCTCTAGCAAATTGTAGTCAGAGATGGAGAAAAAAAGCACACACATCCTTTACTCAAGTAGAAGTACACATACTCATGTTTAAAAAAGTACTCACTACACTTTTAAATAAAAGTGAAGTACAGCCTTAAAAATTGAGCGTGTACAGAAGCTGATCTGGGATCAGTTTATCATACGGAGCGTGTCTGTCAGTCAGCGCTTATACATGCATTCGCTGATTCAGAGGTTGCATAGGAAGGGCGACGATCGACGTGCAGCTTTATTGGAAAGAAAGTGAATGCAGACATTTTTATACTAATTTCAGCGTGCTTTCAAGATTAAAAATACATTAGAAATATGGGAAAATACTTAGTGATAGGATGATAGTGGGATAGAATGGTAAAATACGGGAGAATTTCGGCAAAAACAGGAGGCTTGACATGAATGAAGTGAACAGGAAGTGTTTGTGGAACAACATTTTTGCGAGATAACGCAAAACATATTTGCGAGGGAACGCAAAAACCTTTTAAAAATATTTTTTCCTATTACTCTTGTTTTTTTTCCTCAGATTTTTTCTCATCCATTTTTTTTTCTCTCATCCATTTTTTTTTCTCTCACCCATTTTTTTTCTCTCACCCATTTTTTTTCTCCCACCCATTTTTTTTCTCTCACCCGTTCTTTTTCTCTCACCCATTTTGTTTTCTCTCACCCATTTTTTTTTCTCTCACCCGTTTTTTTTCTCTCACCCATTTTGTTTTCTCTCACCCATTTTTTTTTCTCTCACCCATTTTTTTTCTCCCACCCATTTTTTTTTCTCTTACCCATTTTTTTCTCTCACCCATTTTTTTTTCTCTCACCCATTTTTTTTCTCCCACCCATTTTTTTTCTCCCACCCATTTTTTTTCTCTCACCCATTTTTTTCTCTCACCCATTTTTTTTCTCCCACCCATTTTTTTTTCTCCCACCCATTTTTTTTCTCTCACCCATTTTTTTTTCTCTCACCCATTTTTTTTCTCTCACCCATTTTTTTTCTCCCACCCATTTTTTTTCTCTCACCCATTTTTTTCTCTCACCCATTTTTTTTCTCTCACCCATTTTTTTTCTCTCACCCATTTTTTTTCTCTCACCCATTTTTTTTCTCTCACCCATTTTTTTTTCTCTCACCCATTTTTTTTTCTCTCACCCATTCTTTTTCTCCCACCCATTTTTTTTCTCTCACCCATTTTTTTTCTCCCACCCATTTTTTTTTTTCTCACCCATTTTTTCCCCCACCATCACGTCCCATCCGGGTCTTCATAGGATTACATGAATTATGAATATAGAAATAAAAAAGATATAGAATAAAGAAAAAAACGAATAGAAAAACATTCCAAACTAATTATTGAATTATATTTGTTAAACGGAAAAACTGATAAAAAAGAATTCATTTATTAGGCAGGGCCAGTGTACATTAATTAGCATTGCTGCAAATACACCAGAATTAGCCAAAAGACTATTTTTCATCTGTTGTCCATGGACAGACGGTAAAATTGTCACCCTAAAACAATGCAAAAATTATACAATGAACCAAGCATAACTAAGAAGCACAAAAATGGACATAGTTAAACAATCAAACAAAATATAACTAAACATTATGTAAAGTGGATAAGAGGTGTTAAAACACTTAAATATGTTAAAAATATTAATTATATTGAGGTCTCTTTGCAGAAACACTATTGCTGGTGGTTTTGTCTCTTGACTATTTATGTAAAGGAGTCTTCAATGTTGATTATACATGCAGCTCCATCAACAGCGCTTGAGTCAACATGTCTATTATGAACGCAATAAACCTTATATATATATGTCTAATAAAAGTCAAAATAGTCCATTTTGGAAGTGCAAATAGAAGATTTAAACGTTATACATGCTAACATTGGACAACAACTGTGCAAAGTTATAATCTAATATTTAAGCATCCGTCATTACAGTGTAAATCTGCAGTGCAAAGTCAACCGAAAATGATTCATTTGTTTGCATTCCCATTCATTTCAGTTCACTTAAATGCACTTAGCTCTGTAAATGTTTTTCACTTGAGCCATTGATGACATTTTAGTAAACACATGCTGGATACATTAGAATGGCTGTGCTTGAATTAAATATAAATTATTTATAAAATAATGCAGGGTGACGCGGTAGGTAGTGCTGTCGCCTCACAGCAAGAAGGTCGCTGGTTCGAGTCCTGGCTGCATTTCTCCATTTCTATGTGGAGTTTGCATGTTCTCCTCATGTTGGCGTGGGTTTCCTCCGGGTGCTCTGGTTTCCCCCACAGTTTAAACACTTGTGCTATAGGAGAATTGATGCACTAAATTGGCCATAGTGTGTGTGTGTGTGTGTGTGTGTGTGTGTGTGTGTGTGTGTGTGTGTGTATGTTTCCTAGTACTGGCTTGCAGCTGGAAGGCTATCTGCAGTGTAAAACATATGCCGGAATAGTTGGCGGTTCATTCCGCTGTGGTGACCCTTGATTAATAAAGGGACTACGCTGACGGAAAATGAATGAATGAATGAATAAATAAATATTAACAATATTTAATCATATTTTATCAACATTCTTTCAATTGCATATAGTCCTACCCAATAACTAACCCAAACTACTACCTTACTAACTATTAATAAGCAGTTAATTAGTAGTTATTATTAGCATGAATTGTACGCAAAAATAATAAGCCAGAGGTAAAAGAAACCTCTAAATACCTATAAAAACATAATAATAAACCAGCTTTCTGACAGATAGACAACAGCTAGTCAGAATGGGCAAAATCACATCCGACAGCCACACCATCAGCACTGGTGCCCCCCAGGGATGTGTTCTCTCCCCACTGCTCTTCTCCCTGTACACCAATGACTGCACCGCAAACGACCCCTCCATTAAGCTCTTGAAGTTTGCGGATGACACTACTGTTATCCTCATCCTGAACGGCGACGAGTCTGCATACAGACAGGAGGTGGAGCGACTGGCTTTATGGTGCAGATACAACAACCTGGAGCTGAACACGCTCAAAACAGTGGAGATGATAGTGGACTTTAGGAGAAACCCCCCTGCACTCTCCCCACTCACCATCATGAACAGCACTGTGGCTGCAGTAGAGTCATTCAGGTTCCTGGGCACCACCATCTCTCAGGATCTGAAGTGGGACATTCACATAGACTCTATTGTGAAGAAAGCCCAGCAGAGACTGTACTTTCTTCGTCAGCTGAGGAAGTTCAACCTGCCACAGGAGCTGCTCGTACAGTTCTACTCAGCTGTCATCCAATCCATCCTCTGCACTTCAATCACCGTCTGGTTCAGCTCAGCTGCCAAAACTGACCTACGTAGACTACAGCGAATAGTCCGGACTGCTGAACGAATCACTGGCACTACCCTTCCTACACTTCAAGAACTGTACTCTTCCAGAGTGAGTAAAAGGGCTCGCAAAATCACTCTGGACGCCCACACCCAGCACACTACCTGTTCGAACTGTTACCGTCTGGGCGGCGCTACAGAGCACCAAGCACAAAAACAGCCAGACACAGGAAAAGCTTCTTTCCTCAGACCATCTACCTCATGAACAGTTAAATATTCGCCTACTGTGCAATATACGTGCAATACTTTCTCATTCGCATTGGTACACAGCACCTTATAACCTGTATAGACCTTTTTCTTGGCTGCTGCATGGAGGCCGCCATAGCGACCAGCGTCTTCCGGTGAATGGCTAGAACTTCCGTTTACAGTGTTTACAACTGGTAATTTGCGCTCCGAAAATGGGTTTCAATAGCGTTTTGAGTGGATTACGGAGTGTTTTGGTGACACACAACTTTGAAAGGTGTGTGTTAAAGCTGTTATAATCTGTCAGATGTGGTTCAAGCGCGAGAGAAAAACGTTCTCCTAGTTCACATGTCTGCCGTCAGAAATACAGTGTGTGCGTGTTTCCCCGGCCTGTCAGCTGTTAGCTCAGCGGCTCTTTAGGACACACACACACGCACGCAATACTTCACTGCATCATAGAGCAAACCCAGATTACTGGCATGAAACATAACAGGTGTGTAAGTCATGCAATTTATAAAAATGACCAATAAAAGTCTGTTACTGATACTCTGCTGGCTGATTTGCTGTTCATTCTAGTCGAGAGCCGTTTATGTTTCATTTAGTGTGTTGTATTTAACATGGTTTGTGTTTTTCTGTCATTTCAAAACGTCACTTTATTTTCACTTTGTCACAGTTATTAAATCAGTGTGTTAGTGGGACAGTACAGTAGGCTACGTGTGTGTCAAACATTTTGGTGAACTATGTTTGGGCTAGACTAGTTATATATCTGAAAGAAAGAGAAACTGTTGACTTTAGCGATGACGAGGCTTCATTTAAATGGCAGAAGATGCCGTCTGTCAACGAGAGAAAAATGCCTCAGCCATCGTATTAGATCACATTTTTTTAAATGATCAGTCCAGGAGATGGCGCTGATCGACAACAGTATTAGTTCAAAGATGATAAAAGCAGGTAAAATAGATTAAAACTATCGTTTCAAAGCTGTCCAAATGTGACCGTTTACACGCATCAGCTGCCGACCGGAAGTTCTTAGCATTCTCCTTGCGCATACACGCAAAGCATAATGTGTAATTTGGCGTTCCATGAAAAAGGTCTATATTTACAACAAACCTGTACATACAATTCAACATCCAGATCTTTTTGATTAACTGCATCTCTGTTTAATGTTTATCATCTTTTTCTTTTCTCATATTTAATTTTGTGTTGTCACTCGTCACTTTATGTACACTGGAAGCTTCTGTTGCCAAAACAAATTCCTTGTGTGTGTGAAGCACACTTGGCAATAAAACTGATTCTGATTCTGAAATAGTGTGAATTGTTACTTAAACTAAAGTGCTACCTATTTATTGTTATTATTATTATATATATTTTTTAGAGTGAATGAATGGCAGCGTCGAAAGTACATGCTAAACACTGAGTTTTACTGCACTCCAGCGAAATGGTATACAGGTTTATAATCTAATTAATACATATTAAATCTCTTGAACATGATTAAATGTAGATGCTGAATCACTAATATGTGTTGGTTTGCACTGAGTCTCAGTTCTGAAGTTCAGTTTCAAACGCTTTATTTTATTTTCCAGATCTGAGGTGAACTATCTGCTGCTGCTTTCAGTAGTGTGGCAATAAATGTCATGTGAAATGGCGTTCAAAGCTATTAAGATCCACAAACAGCCATGATGCAGTTGTAAATGTTTTGCCATTTCATGAATTGTTTACTGTTTTAACAATAATATTTTCTATTTTGTTCGAAACTAGTTTACATGATTGTATGTATGGAATGAAATCACTGTCATAATTATTTCGTGCGTAAATAAAATTCATACATCTGTAATTATAAAATCGTAAAGGAAAACGAACGTACTCGTAATTTTACGAGGGTACAATTCCAAAATCTGCGACTAGAACAGACACAGACACGACATTTTCTTTGTCTGTTTGTATATGATGGATACATTTACGATGGGTGTACTTTACAAACACGAATACAGTTTCACCACGGACACGACGACCTGATTACGAGTACAAATCAAACAGCAACACTCCACTGTCAAAATGACGTCACGCTGTCACAGGGATTAGTAAACAAGCGAGAGTCATCGATCACAACGGTGCGCTTGCTGGGCACTCGAGCTCCCACACACCCTCTCAGGTCAGATTTTTGTTATTCCCTCTTTGAGAAATGTCTGTCTTAAGCTGTAATAAAGGTTGAGTTTTAATGAGGTCCATTTTCGCTGTGTTTATTGGACATTTTACAAAATCAAAATTAAGAACGAGCCGAGGATAGTGAGCTAGCATAATGTAGGTTAATGTTACAGGCAGCGAGCGCAGAATTTCTCTGAGAATCACTTACCAGTGTTTAACTATAACATGACATCTGTTGATTAAGTGACCCCTTTTAACTGTTTAAGTAACTCACAAACACCCTATAAGATTACTAGAGAACACAAACTAAATTAGACAGATTTATCCAGTATAGGTAAATAAAACAAAGAAAAAAAATTACCCTTATTAATTAATTGGAACCATAAATAAATCAGAATAAGCAAAATATAATGTGGTAATTAAGCTATCACCAATATAGAACACACACACACGGAAAGAAAGAAACACACAGAGTAGTATAAGGCTAAATGGTAATATAAATGTTTATGGTAATAGTTTATTAATTATAATAATTAGGGCTGCCAAAAATTTGAAATATTTAACGAGTTAAAAAAAATGTATGCATTTAACACCGGCGCGTCCATAGAGGCGACCTAGGCCCGGTCCGCACTTTCATCGAATAGTGAGCGAACCCCCCGGTCCTCACTTTCATCCGCGACACCCACCCCCTCCCTCCCCCTCCCTCACTTTCATCCGCGAACCGGTCACTTTCTTTTTCAGTGATCACCGTTCGCCTAGAGCGCCAGTTCAGCTTGCTTCGGCCCTGCGTGTGTTTAATGTGCAGAGAAATCTGGATAAAAGATAATATGGATACATGTAAATGTACTCAGTGAAAGTGCCAGATGATGTCGCAAGCTGTCAAAGACAGCCCATTCCTCTCTAAGTTAATTCCAAGCGCCCTCAAATGTTTGACGTGTTTTCCCCCTACACGCAGCTTTTGTAAAAAGCGTCTGCTTTGCGTCGCTGTGTCAGAATCATTGCTTGAGAAATACAGCCATACTTTAAGAACGCTTAGTTTAAGCTGTACTGCGCGTTCTCTCTCTCTCTCTCTCTCTCTCTCTCTCTCTCTCTCTCTCTCTCTCTCTCTCTCTCTCTCTCTCTCTCTCTCTGTGTGTGTGTATGTGTGTCCCGATAATGTCAATAGACTGGACTGTCTTAGCAACTGGCTAAATGTTAAGGAGAACTACGCTAAATTGTTTCTACAATTAATTTTGGATTTTTTTTTTTTTGTAGTTCACTTAGAATTCAACATGGAAATAATTTCTGCTTGTTATTGGCATTGATTGTTTTAAAATTAAAATGGCACTTACATGCCTGTGTTTTTATTTCTGGAATAAATACGGCTTTTCATGATTAATCACAAAAAAGTGTGATTAATTAGTTATTTTTTTAATCAATTGACAGCCCTAATAATAATACAATATAATGCAACTAATAGTTTAATCAAGTAATAAAACAAACAAATAACATAACAAACATTTATATTAATATTTACTAATACCTTACTTTGTACAAATTTAAAGATAATATAAAAATATTTATCTGAACATATCATCTCCTTTCCATACATCTATGAGGAGCTTAATTATTCAGCTTTCAGATCACATACAAGTCTGTTTTAAATGATTGCCCCTCATGTCTGGTTTTGTGGTCCGGGGTCACATGTTTAACATATTTAATGTTTATTTATTTTGATTCATAGTCTCATGAAAATGTTTAACGTTACACACCTCTGGTAAGCACAAACCCTCAATTATTTAACTTGCCTTTTGCTGATATCTTCATTACATAATAGATCAATGGTCGACCTGGCTTTAAAAAAGGGGTCACTTAATCAACAGATGTCATGTTATAGTTAAACACTGGTAAGTGATTCTCAGAGAAATTCTGCGCTCGCTGCCTGTAACATTAACCTACATTATGCTAGCTCACTATCCTCGGCTCGTTCTTAATTTTGATTCTGTAAAATGTCCAATAAACACAGCGAAAATGGACCTCATTAAGTCTCAACCTTTATTACAGCTCATGACGGACATTTCTCAAAGAGGGAATAACAAAAATCTGACCTGAGAGGGTGTGTGGGAGCTCGGGTGCCCAGCAAGCGCACCGTTGTGATCGATGACTCTCGCTTGTTTACTAATCCCTGTGACAGCGTGACGTCATTTTGACAGTGGAGTGTTGCTGTTTGATTCATACTCGTAAACAGGTCGTCGTGTCCGTGGTGAAACTGTATTCGTGTTTGTAAAGTACACCCATCGTAAATGTATCCATCATATACAAACAGACAAAGAAAATGTTGTGTCGCAGATTTTGGATTTGTACCCTCGTAAAATTACGAGTACGTTTCGTTTTCCTTTACGATTTTATAATTAGAGATGAGTGAATTTTATTTACGCATGAAATAATTATGACAGTGATTTTATTCCATAGTATGCTCTTTTCAGTTCTTCTGTTGTTTTCTTAGCTCAGCTATATTATATAAATGAGGCCGCTATCTCAATATACCTCCAAGTTTCAATAAATAAAATGTAAAAAATACTCAGTTTCGAAGCTATGGTTTTGTCACAATCACCAGCGATCTCAACTCCATAGATCGCTGGTAAACATGCATTATCACTTACGGACTACAAATCCGCCATTTTATGGACTACATCTCCATATATGCACTCCGCTCACACACACACATGTTCCTCATCTCGACTGATTGCACACACACCACCAGAGGATTGTCAAAGACTGATTAGTAGGCCCACATGGAATCTGCGCGCGCAGAATTCCGCAGATTTTCTGCAGAATTCCGCAGATTTTTAGCCCATCATTAATTCTGTTTATTTACTTGAGTAAATGTGTGTAAATCTGAATTTATTCAGTTTTTAAATTACACATATTTCACATATTAAGGTTTTAGTTATGAGACTCCCAAAATAATTCCGCAGAAATCTGCAGATTTTTACCAAAATTCTCCGCAGAAATTGCAAAAAACGTCCGCAGATTCCGTCTGGCCCTACTGATTACACACTCTATTTAACCCTCAGGGGTCTGAGGTGATTTTGGGGCCCCTGAGATGTTTTGATATGCCCTGACATTTGTGCTAATTTCAGCTACTTATTACATGGTATTGGCCAACATGTATTTTATTTGTATTCAGCACAAACTGTGCTACAACAACATGTGACAATTACTGATCTACATGCTTGTGTTTTTTTAGAAAAAAAAATATTATGCGTGGTTAGTAGGATTTGGAGAAAAAAATGTAGCTGAAATAATGTAAAAAAACACACTAAATGTGCCTGAACAAGACTTTTCAGTAACCAGTCTGGTAGGCTAGAATATTTACTTCACAATTATGTAAAAATTATTTTATTCTCTCATTCAAAGGAAACATTACAAAGATTTACATTTAGTTAAGTTTGTTTGGCTCATCTCAGGTCAATGGTCATGAATAATTCACACCTGGAGAGACAAAAGACACTCCCCCACTCACCCATCAAGGGCACTGGAAAGCAATGTCCATCTGCAAAAGCTAGCCCAAACTAAATGCTTGTTACATTTAGTTAAAATTTTGTAGGCTGTAATTTTTTTCAATATTTTGCTTGAGTTTTATTGTATTGTAATGAACCTTTTGACATTTATGTCCGTCAGAAAAATACCACACATGATGTAACGTACAAAAGGGAAAATGCTTTATTTCATTTAAGAACAGGGGCACATTAAATGCGGGTACCAGGGCGAGAGATATAGACGTCAAAGGCTACACGCAATCATCACGCCCATTCCTTTACACACAGTGAATTTAACACACTACAACAGTGTTTCGAATACCAACCGACACCTCAATTTACACTGCACACAAAATTAAGGCGCATCTCCTATAATCATATCTCCCCCTCACTCACCTCCCGCACTAATCACCTTTCACACACAATCACATTCAACATACAACAAGTATAAACACACATAAAAGTTTAAAAAGACTTCCCTCCACACAGCCTTTGAGACCCAGTCAATGAGACATGCACCAGTGTCATCACCTAGGGCAGGACAGAGCACGGTCCATGATCACACAGGATTAGTCAGTCCACAGGCTAGAGGCGGGGCCAAGATAACCTGTTCATTCACAAAAATGTGGCAAGAAGGCGGGGCTGGACTCCATTCACCCCAACACATAACTTGGTGAGAAGAGAGGCTTAGGCCGAGGTAGTGTCACTAAACATTTATTAATCCCCCCCCCTAACTCAACTATCTCACATAATAGATCCCTGTCTAACTAACTATCCTTATCTCCGGAGGGCATATTGGCCCCGAGAGACAGCACAGCGGAACCCACAACTCACCACCTCGGAGCTCGCGTCTCTCTCCCGCACGCCTCTTTTAAAGAGTCTCGTCATAAGCAGTCCACAGGTGAATCCACTCAGGAGAAATCACATGGTCCTGCGATCTCAACATTCCACAGTATTATCTTTCAATTTCTGAATATATTTGGTGACTAAAATATTATTTAATATAATAAATCTGTTTTGTTTAAATGCATCAAAATACATTGCCTATATTCACTGAGAAATGGAGGGAAATGTTTGAAATGGTATAAAACGTGTTCGCAAAACTGTTGTAATAAAAACTTTCTTGTGCATTAATCCAGCATTTAATAATAATTTCCGAATGACTCCGGCATAACGACAAAACACAAGAATAATCACAATAATATTTGAAGACCTTTTATATATATTTTGCCCAAATAGTTGCAGCCTTAGTTAACTTTTTCCAAACTTTAACAGGTTCAACTACGGTAAAATAAATAAAAATTAAATTAATAACACGTATAACATGTGTCACGTTCTAGCCAGGGCGTGTGGGCAGCTTACGTCATTGTTTGTATTAATGGCGGAAGTAGGAAGAGCCGGCGTGATGCGCGCTCTGCCGGGAGAATTGTATGGATTACCTAGCGAGACAACATTTGCTTTCAAAGTGAGTTGGAAAGTTCACCCTCCAAGCTTTACGCAGGTATGTCTGTCATACACTCACACCAGTTGCTGAGTCTTGTAATCTGTTCTAGTGACATAACAACGCATTTTTTTTGTCTTGTTTTGATCCTCGCCTAGTTTGTCTTTTTCTCCCTGTCTGCCGCCTGCCTTGTGACCATCTGCCTGTTATATCTGACTACGACTCTGGATTGCCCTCATACATCTGTTTGCTCCTGTGTTGATCATTGCTTGCCTGACCATCCCTTTAATAAAACCCTGCATTTGGATCAGCACCCTGTTGTCAGTGTCACATCCCTTGTTACAGGTTTGAAGCAATGAGTTTTTTTTTACATTTATTAGACATGTAAGGTGTATTTGCACAAAGTATCGGTATCGCCGATATCAGCCTGAATTTTACTCCGTATCAGTTCAAAAAGACAATCTGTGGTATGGAACATCACTATAAAACAGGTAATAATAATGGATACGTTTTACTTAAGGACATGTTTGAGGCTGTATTTTTATTTTTACTCGAGTAATGAAGTGTAGACAGTATAATTTTTACCAGAGTCGCTTCAACATGAGAATCTGTACTTGAGTAAAGTATGTGTCATTTTCTGGTCTCTGTCAAGCTTCTCTGAAATCACTAACCAATATCTGTACTGTCGTTTTCGCAGAATAAGTATATATATATTTTTTAGACTTTCCAATTTCCCAATATGCAAATGTTTCACATGATTTTTTGTAAACATTTTGACACCAAGTGTATAAAAATCTAGCAATTCACACCTATTGCTCCAGTCTGCAAAACTGCTAGACACGTATCTCTAGAACAACACTTAAAACTTCCTCTTTTGTTTCAGTTTCACCCTTTTTTTATTAAGCAAAACATACAACATACGGTAAACAGAACACACAAACCACCAAAGAACAGAAATGGAAATGACAAGAATGTGTTTAAACCGTAATGACAATCACAATATTACTGGTAGTATTTAAATAACATTTAGCATCCACAGTCATAATAATGTAACCATTAAAAATAATAATAGTGTTTTATTATTAAAGCACAGCGTTTTAAATCTGTTTATTATAAAGTTCAGAGATGTAACTTATTTATCTCAGGAGTTTCCATACATGAGGCGATGAAAGTAAACATTACCATGAAAATCTTAATAAAGTCATGAACACATTAAGGGTGTTTATTTGCTGAAATTTGCATTAAAATCTGTTCTATTTATATTGTGCAAAGTATATTTGTAAGGTCGTTGTGCATGTTATATACATTCACCGGCCACTTTATTAGGTCCAACTGCTCATTAACGTAAATTTGTAATTAACCAATCACATGGCAGCAACTCAATGCATTTAGGCATGTAGACATGGTCAAGACGATCTGCTGCCGTTCAGTTAGTTAGTTTATTTATTTAGCACATTTTTTACAACACAACGTTGCCCAAAGTGCTGAACACAATCAATACTAATTAAAATAAAACCTACATCACATACATAACAATTAAAACATAAGATAAACCCCTCAACATTAAAACGGCTCAAATGCTAAAGACCAAAGATGGAGTTTCAGAAGCTTTTTAAAAACAGATAGAGTTAGATGCGTGTCTGACATGGGGTGGAAGCCCGTTCCAAAATTTTGGGGCGATAACAGCAAAAGCCCGATCCCCACTTCGCTTGCACCGGGACCTTGGTACCGAAAGAATAAACTGATCGGAAGACCTTAGGGTCACACTTTATTTTGACGGTCCGTTTGTTGAATTTAAGATTACATTGCAACTAATTATCATTAGATTATAAGTAGACTGTTAGGTTGGGGTTAGGGTTGGGGTTGGGGTTAGGGTAGGTAAGTTGACATGTAATTGCAAAGTTTCTTATAGTCAGTTAAATGTCTGTTGAAGGACTGTTAAATGTCAGTGTCAACAGATATTAAGCAGACAGTCTACTAATACTCAAATGGACCATCAAAATAAAGTGTTACCGACCTTAGTGACCTACCACGATTACATACATGTAGGAGGTCTGATAAGTAAGGTGATGCCAGATCATTTAAGGATTTAAAAACAAAAATTAATAGATTAAAATCAATCCGTGACCTAACCGGCAGCCAGCCTAGAGAGAAGAGAACTGGGGATATGTGCTCATACTTGCGAGTCCCTGTCAGAAGTCTCGCAGCCGCATTTTGTACTAATTGCAATCTATTCAGAGCATTTTGACTAATACCCACAAATAGAGAGTTGCAATAGTCAAGTCTTCCCAAAATAAAAGTATGGATCACCTTCTCAAGGTCATTAAAAGAGAGAAATGACTTCACTTTTGCCACAAGTCGTAAATGGAAAACACTGGATTTAACAACTGAATTTACTTGTTTGTTAAATTTCAGATCACTATCAAAATGAAACCCTAGGTTTGTAACAACAGGTTTTTGATAAATTTATAGCTCACCAAAAACTAATAAATGCAGAGGGTTACGATCGCCAATCCAGGCTGCAGTTCAAAGTGAGCATCAGAATGGGGAAGAAAGGGGATTTTAGTGACTTTGAACGTGGCATGGTTGTTGGTGCCAGATGGGCTGCTCTGAGTATTTCAGAAACTGCTGATCTACTGGGATTTTCACGCACGACCATCTCTAGGGTTTACAGAAAATAGTCCGACAAAGAGGAAAAATCCAGCGAGCGGCAGTTCTGAGGGCGCAAATGCCTTGTTGATGCCAGAGGCCAGAGGAGAATGGTCAGACTGGTTCCAGCTGATAGAAAGGCAACAGTAACTCAAATAAGCACTCGCTACAACCGAGGTCTGCAGAAGAGCATCTCTGAACACACAACATGTCCAACCTTGAGGCGATGGGCTTACAGCAGCAGAAGACCACACCGGGTGACACTCCTGTCAGCTAAGAACAGGAAACTGAGGCTACAATTCAACACAGGCTCACCAAAACTGGACAATAGAAGATTAGAGAAACGTTGCCTGGTCAGATGAGTCTCCATTTCTGCTGCCACATTCGAACGGTCGGGTCAGAATTTGGCTTCAAGAACATGAAAGCATGGATCCATCCTGCCTTGTATCAACGGTTCAGGCTGGTGGTGGTGATGTAATGGTTTGGGGGATATTTTCTTGGCACTCTTTGGGCTCATTAGTACCAATTGAGCATTGTGTCAACGCCACAGCCTACCTGAGTATTGTTGCTGACCATGTCCATCCCTTTATGGCTACAGTGTCTCCGTCTTCTGATGGCTACTTCCAGCAGGATAACGCACCATGTCATAAAGCGTAAATCATCTCAGACTGGTTTCTTGAACATGACAATGAGTTCACTGTACTCAAATGACCTCCACAGTCACCAGTTCTCAATCCAATAGAGCACCTTTGGGATGTGGTGGAACGGGAGATTGACATCATGGATGTGCAGCCGACAAATCTGCAGCAACTGCGTGATGCTATCATGTCAATATGGAGCAAAACCTCTGGGGAATATTTCCAGTACCTTGTTGAATCTATGCCACGAAGGATTAAGGCAGTTCTTAAGGCAAAAGAGGGTCCAACCCGATATTAGTAAGGTGTACCTAATAAAGTGGCCGGTGAGTGTATATCGAAAAGGGGAAAATAATAAATCGCTGTATGAATGCTGTAATGTTCAAATAATTTTCAGTTAAAAATGTGTGAAGGTCACGTGACTATCAGGAAGATTCCATTTCTCACAGAATGCGTTCTCTGTTCTCGCAGTCTCTTGAGTTCATTCTTCCGAGGTGACCTGGCAAGACGGGTCTTCACAAGAACGCGAGTCCGTTCTCTGTATTCTTGGAATTGAGAAACAGCTAATATGTTGTGAATATTCTATAGTTGCTATGGTAACAACTATAGTAATATAATAAAAGACTCAATACTGTAGTTAACTATAGGGTATATTGTAATACAATACACCACCGTTTACTGTAGTAAATCTAAAGTTTACTACAGTATTTATTACAGTTCACTACAGTTAATATGGTGGAACATTCATCAACAAAGTTTTGTAAA
>LR812523.1:2702599-2764527 GCA_903798195.1 Danio kyathit | reverse complement strand
AAATTTCACTACTGAAAGTTCAAACACTGAAGAGCAAATGCACCAAAGCGCAGCTACACAAGTCCCGATCCGAGCAAACCAGTGACAAATAAATAAATAAATTTAAAAAAACCTTGAGAGAAACCAGGCTGTGTCCAGGCATGACCATTATTCTTCTGGCCAAACTTCCTATGGAGCTGCAGTCTAGGTGCATACGCAACCCTAAAAACTGTGAAAAGTCTGTATTGTTGCATCCCTACATGCTATTACAGCTGAAGATCTTTGCCCGAACCCGAAGGGACCCAATGAGTTCAGGCAGGTTCTGGCTTAATTTCTACAATTTTAGATGGGGTCGGGCTGGGCTCGGGCTTGTGTGGTAAATGAACGGTCATGTGATGCATTTTTGATTAGCGTGAGAAAGTAATCAAATCGTTTGTTACAACATCAAAACCAATCCTGCAAAGGTGAAACAAATGATGACGGAGACGTCAAAAAGGGTGAATTTTGCGGAGTGGGAAAATGTACAGCAAGCTGGTGGTCACTCACTACATTGGAACAGCTGTCATGGAAAAAGAAATGCATGTTATTGGCTGGTAGATGATGAACAAACAATCCTACCCAAAACTTAATTGCAAAATTAGCCAGGTTAGTGCTATGCATCCCGGCCAGTAGCAGCAGCAGTGAAAGGGTGTTCAGTGCTGCTGGATGCACCATCAGTGAGCACAGGACTGCACTAAAGCCATCTACAGTGTTCCTCCACAAAAACATGTTTACAAAGCCTAATCTTGGTAAGTAAAGTATTTTCAAATTATAACTAAATATTAATTAAATCATAAATGCATGATGTAAACAGAGTATAGGCTAATATTGGCATTATTCTTTTATTATTCAAATACCCCTCATAATTGAGAATTTAATTTAATTTGTTAGGAAAGACTTGTTTTTATTGGTGTGTTGGCCAATTTAAAGGCTAAGTGTATGTACCTAGGCCTATTTAGAGTGCTGAGATGTTGAAAAGTTACAAAGGACTTATTTTATTTCTTTGTTCCAACTTCTAAGTGGCCTATAGCCTATGTTTGTTATGAATAAATTATGTTAAAACGCGTATAAACGACTCATTCTTGAAAAAAAAAAAAAGCAAAAGAGCTGTGTGTGTGTGTGCACATTTGAATAATGTCTGGCTGTAAGAGGTTCGGGCTTTTAAAAAGCTGTCAATCAAAATGTACTTGTCGGGCTTGGGCCGAATTCTGTCGGGCCTATCTTTTAAGGCCCGATGACAGCTCTACTTGCTACATAGCTTCAGTTTTTGTTCTCGTGCTCAGTGCTCTGATTAGTTACTCAGCAGCGAATCAGTTCAACCGATACCGATTCTACACACTGAATTGGGTGAACTCACTCTAACATTAACCTGAAGAGAGGCAATGTGTGGAAAACGCACCAAAAGACAGACGCAGACCAACGGCACGACAAAGCCCATCAGCCGACTGTCAGCTTGAGGTGTACAAATCTTCCTTTCTTATTTCAAGGGGTCTTTGGAGAGTGTGTGAAGGGCTGGAGAGTTGTCAACTGGAGCTCTGCCATCAGGGTTATTGGCACAGCGCTCTGGCTCAGCGCACACACACACATACCTGGTGGTACTACTGGCCTTAAGAGATGCTTTCCTTCTGTCAGACCTGCGCCTACACACACAATCTGCCAGCAGCAGGAGTCTCGCTGGGCAGCCGGCATCTTCACCAGAATGCAGATCAGTGAACTGGGGTCTCATTTATTCTCCAGCCAACGGGGCTTAGACTGCAGCTCTGCACAAGAAGTTTGGCCAGAGGAGAAGTGGTCGTGCCCAACTGAGCCTGGTTTCTCTTGAGGTTTTTTCCTTCACTTTGGTCAATTGGTGAAGTTTGTTCCTCCACTGTCGACACTGGCTTGCTTGGTTTGGGACTTGTGGAGCTGCACATCGATGGATTTGCTCTTCAGTGTTTGGATTTTCAGCAGTGAAAATTAAACCACACTGAACTGAACTTCAACTCTGAAAACTGGACTGACACGGTTTACATTTACTAGTGTGTTCAGCCAACGCAATCTCACGCCAATTACTAACTTTGATTTAGTGGCTAATTCGTATGAATTCGTATGATCTAATTCGTACAAATTAGCACGATTTGCTCATCACCCAATGACGGTTGGGGTTAGGTGCCACGCCTCCTTTTTAAAAATCGTACATTTTTGTATGACTGAACTCGTATGTACGAATTCGTATGAATTAGCCACTAAACTGACAAAACGTAAAATACTTACGTTTCCTCGTGAGATCAGGCTGGTTCAGCTGCTTTAACAATCTACATTGTAAAAGCGCTATAGAGATAAAGATTAATTTATTTTGATCGTCACGTTTAGTCACGAGGCGTCGACAAAAATGCGCACTGCTCAGCCCACGATTCAGCAAACATGTGAAAAACAAATCTCTTACGCACCAACATCCAGCATGCTGAGCTGAACAGTGCAGTGGTTTTACTGTAGAAAGATGAAAGATGAAGTTAAAAATAAAAACTTGAAACTAATAAAGACAGCAGAAGTCAATGATTTATCTTAATTTCTTAGCCTGACATGTTTACTTCTCCAAAATAAATGTTTCTTAACCTCTTAAGGCCCAAAGTGTTTTTTTACATGCATTTTTTTTTATTTCTCTTTGCTATTTGGGCTTATTGGAACCTAATTAGAATAAAAATCTAAGTATCATCTTTTGATATACTTTTAGAGAAAAATGATGTCCATATATGTAGACTCGTGGTCCCAATTTACATAAAACACTTTTTCTTTTATGTTTATTTAAAATATATTTTTTTTTTAATTGCTTTGACTATCAGAGAGTAAAAACAACATTTTTTCCCATTTTGGACAGTTAAAAATAGGGTTTGGGACATTTCATATGCTGCAAAACAGTTGCAGGATGACACTATGTCTGTAACAAAATATAAAACATTCAAAGTATTTTAAATAGCCACTTAAGAGCTGAAATGTGCTGTCCACGTATGTGGACACTCGGGCCCTAGGAGGTTATAATAAAATATATTGTGTTCAATGGGGGAAAAGCAGTAGTTTTTACATTTAAAAAGAGCATACTTTAGAGCAATAATCACAACATTTTTTATCCAAGGTTATCATACTGTCAGAATCGTATAGCAACCCATGCCTAGTGTGCGCAGTGCCAGCGCCGGCAGGATCTGACTCAAGTGTGCAGCTGATGATCCGACTGAAGCAGAGAATGAAGCGTCAGCAGGCTCACACTGATGCCAGGACACTGGGGCTTAATGGGACACATGCTCCAAAAACAACTCGGATGACTTCTTTTCCTTAAGCTGTTCATCAATGCTAGACGTAGCCCTATTCAATTTAAAGGAGACCTATTATGCCTCTTTTTACAAGATGTAAAATAGTGTTGTCTCTAGAGAGTGTGTGTGTGAAGCTTCAGCTCACAGATAATATGTTCTAGCTCTCTGAAACTGACCCTTTTAGGCTTTGATCCTGATTGTGGTGTTTTGGTGACTGTCGCTTTAAATTCAAATGAGATTGTGCTCTTTTCAGAAGAGGGCGGAGCTACAAATGCCTGTGTGTCAGCTCAGTGACAGACTCAAAACAGGACTACCATTATCGATATAAGAATGTAAACATCAGTGTGTGCTTCATGCTTCTGTCAGTCTATAGAGACTCCTGTCGCTGTTCATTTGTGCTTCATCTAAAACTCCACATCTATAATCCTCTTAGTCTATGCTGACATTATCTTCAGCAGCTCAAACACTCTAATGGCTAATGGACAGATGGCTGCTTCTCACTCAGGGCTGCTGTTTATGCTAATAAGGAAGAGATGGGCATTAGTGGGCGGGGCTTTCCCCCTCTGATGACACGTACAAAGGGAGAATGTCAATCAAAGTGTTTCTGCAGACTGTTTTCATCAAGTCGGATGTTGACCATTAGAGGCTAGATATATTCACACACTGCTGACACACAACTATGTTTAAACTCCTTATACAAGTGCATAATAGGTGCACTTTAAAAAGGCAACACTTGTAATGATCATGATATTTGTACAAGGTAAAGCATACACAATATCAGCTGACAAGCTTCCAAGCACAAATTAGTAGGGGTGTAACTAATCATGATTGATCAGTGATTCGTACGAATCACAACACACGGTTCTGAACACACATGACCCGCGGATTAATACATTTTTTGTACTTGTAGATTAATCCTCAATTTATAATGATCGCAGAGAGATCGTCTCTCGCAATATTTAAATCACACGTATGAAAGCATTTAGGCTTTCCTGTAAAATAGAATGATGACGGAAGAAGTTGTGGTGGGTTTCTTAGGTTATTAAAGGTGTTTTCTTTCACTACTTGTTTAGCTGCATTAATGCATTCAGTGTAAGATGAACGATTAATCATTAAAAGATCAGGATCTCAACACCCACGCAACACTTTATAAATGATGGTGATTTGCATATGTTTATTATTCCTTCCAATCGCTGCGCTCAAATATAAAAGTGCAAAAATCAAAAAAGCTATTCAGTCTTTAGTCTTCTGAGTTAGTGATGAAGTTACAAACAGTCAAATAACACAGAAGTACTGGAAGAACAGTTTATAGCTTAGATAAAACAAGGTTTCGCTACATTCATTCATCCGTGGCGGGCCGCCACGCCAAAATTCATCCCGCCACGGCTACATTACAGCTTTTTATTTAAAACATTTAGTCGTGTTTTTTATAGCAGATTATAATCGCACCAAAACATATTAGAGGTAAACCGCGCAAACTTTTCTGTAACCGTAGTAGTGCTGTGCGCTATTTGTTCAAGGTGACATGCTGACTGACTCTCTGACAGACTGACTGACAGGTGCGTGAGTCTAGCAAACACCGCGTAGCTTTCAGTTAAGATGAACACAGTTTCCATAAGTATACTTTATTGATAAAGGTCAATGGCTTTGCATACAATGACTTTATCTTGCTGGAGTTTAATGCCGTTTCACTTTACTTCAGGACGCGGAAAACGCACAAAAACACACTAAATCGCGCTTCAGCAGCGCTTACTGGAGAGCGCACAAGAAGATCTGCACTTGAACGTGTAAATTTGAGTGCGTGCAAGAAGTTCTGTGCTCGAACAGAGGAAATCGGCGCGCAAGCAAAGAGATTCGCATGCTCGTATTACATGAATGCTATCTCGACTTGATACCGCGTGTAATATTTGTCTTTGAAATAGTTGGCAGATCTGTGTAAAAAAAAAAGTCCTGCCGCCACTGCTGGAAAAAATCCTAGAGGAAACACTGTAAAACCACTGATGTTTATGTTAAAGATTAAAATCACCATCATATTCGTTTAACTTGACGCTCAAAAATGAAAGTTTTAGGCAGCAATTACATTATTTAACCAATAGGTGGCGACAACCAGCCATCAAAAATACGCCACTGAATAATTCTTCAGAAATGATGATCTAGCAATGAAACATGAAGTTTTATGAGTGAAGAACTGAATCATTTATTGAAGATGAGACTAAAATAAATAAGGGTTGTACTGATGATAATGTTAGATTTCTACATTGTGTCATCAGCAATAGTAGTAGTGAATTTTACATAGCACTGAATATTTTAGTTTATTTTTAATCAGCTGATTATTTATTAATGTTATTTTTAATAAAACTACAGCTTCTAATTTTTGTTTGTTAAAACCAAAAGTGTCTTGCAGTGCGGTTTCTGTAATAAATGAAAAGCAAATTACATTTGTCTCCTCCCATTTTTGGCTGATCTGAAAAATGGTCCGATCCGTACTAAAAAAACCATTATGTGATCCGAACCCTGAGATTTGTGATCAGTTACACCACTACAAATTAGTCGATATAGTGCCATTAAAATGCAGTATTTAAGCCTCATAATTAAAACCATAATTAAAATGCCATACAAATTTCACTTTTGGAGAAAAAACAAAACCCAGCTTTGACCATGCTGGCTACAGCCCTGATCACTCATTACACACATAAGCGTTCAATTACGTTCCAGCATCAGTGAGCAGCAGGACATGAGGAGGCTTCAATCTGCATGTTTCTGTGAGTCAGACACAAGCGAGCGTTTGAGGCATCAAGAAGCATTACACTTTCACTCATTTCTAATTTTCAGTCATCTCAGAGACAGATCGCTGTCGCAAGCATCCCTCATTACGTCAATCCATACACAAGCACACACACACACTCTGTCACAGTGCATCAGTCATAACTGAGGGTTTCTGACTTATTCACTCAATAAACGACTCCAAAAAAAGCTACTTGTCCGCACACAACTAGGCATGGGACGATAAC
Source organism: Danio kyathit (assembly GCA_903798195.1). Lineage (NCBI taxonomy): Eukaryota > Metazoa > Chordata > Actinopteri > Cypriniformes > Danionidae > Danio > Danio kyathit. Next base: position 2,758,211 of record LR812523.1, on the reverse strand, counting down.
CGTTTTCAAGGTATACCGTGGTTTGGAAAAGTCAAGGTTATCATACCGCCAAAATTTTCTCTAATACCGTGCCTGAGGTATGTGTAAGATTTTTTTTATTTACATTTTTTTAACAACAGCATCTCCAGCAGAAAAGATATCCAAAGATGCCATTTTAAACTGTAAATAAATCTGTGTTTTTGAAACTAATGAAGACAGCAAAAGTCAATGATTCATTTTCATTATTTGGCCTGGCACGTTTACTGCTCCAAAATATTATAAATGTTTCTCAAAATAAAATATATTGTGTTCAAAGGGGAAAAAACTTTTAGTTTTTTACCCAGACATTTAAAAAGAATATATTTTAGAGCCGTGATCACAATACCGTGATATTTTTATCCAAGGTTATCATACCGTCAGAATCTTATACCGGCCCATGCCTACACACAACACACACACACACACACACACACACACACACACCAGGAGATCCAGAGGGAGGGGTATTTTTATTTTAAATGTGGTGTTATATTGTCTTCTTGTTTTTTACAATGAATATCATGACTTGAACAGCTTTGAACACACTTGAACTGAATGTCACTTGACATCTCTTTAATTATTTGTTAAATTACTGGCAATTTCTGAGTGAAGATTGTTTTGAAGACAAGGATTCAAGAAAGGATTTACAATTTTACATATGTTGAGCACGTTACAAAAAAAGAAAGAAAGAAAGAAAGAAAACAAGACAGCAAAAAAGTGAGAAAGAAATTTCTCAAATTTCCCATATATATATATATATATATATATATATTATAGGTGGGCATAGATTAATTTTTTTAATCTAGATTAATCTAGATTAATTTCAAAATTAATCTAGATTAATCTAGATTAAAATGGCTCATTTGAATTCTGCCGAAGGTATTCAGAATATGTGTGGTACCCAAATAATAAGTCTTTGAGAACGGGTTTCTCAAGACGGGTGTCGCATTAGACCAGTGTCTCATCTCCAAAATGTTTCCAAAATGCATCACAAACTGCTTGAGAAACTGTTCTACTATGATAATTGGTGATGAAAATAATTTAACTGTAGGCCTACATAAGCTCCAAACAGCGAATTCTGATGAGCTTAATCAGACTAAAGTCAGCACTGAACTAAACAGAAATGGAATTAAGATGTGGAGTATGCAGATTTTAGTGGCATTATTGAAGTAAACACCGCGGTCTTTAGGACCTTTCGCCATATTTTCCGACAAGGTCCACACGCGGCTGTCAGAAAGGACTGCACACACACATACACAAACACACACATCGCGAAATGCGGAAGTTTTTTTTTCTTACCATTTGGCATGCGTTATTAAACTCCATAACTCTCTCACCTGTCCTTACTCCGTATCTATATTACCCCAGTTTGTCAGGAAGGAATAAATGAAAAGTGAAAATGCAGTTAGAGTCAGGCATCCTGCTGATTTGATTCAATAGAGCAGACGGCTCACCGGTCAGGTATACATCCGCGGTAATATATCAAGGTGAAAGTCATCATAGCTTGCGTAGAATAGACCCAGCTCCCAACCCAACTTTGAGAATAGATTAACGGCGATATTTTTTTTTATCGCGCGATAAGAGTCTCGCGTTAACGCAGCACGTTAACGCCGTTAACGGCCCAGCACTAATATATATATATATACACACACATACATGCATATACATATATATATATAGTTTGAAAAACTTTCAGACTAATAATCTCAATTTAAAAAAAATAGAGAGGGCGAGGCATGTACCTCCCAGCCAATAGCATTTAGTTCTCTCACAGCTCTGCCAGTGAAAGTGGTTGAGCTCAAGCCAAGCGGCAACCTCCCGCTCTCCCTCGTGAAGCTAATACAGAAGTAACTGAAACTGCAATTCATGGAAATTCCGCTAGTCCTGACTCTATAATAGAGCTGATTTCTATTGAGCCCACTATTAAAATGGCCAACTTTACAGCAGAAAAACAGGTGTTTACAGCCTGGTACAAAGAACGATTTTGGTTCATATAGGTAACAGTGTTTCCTCTAGGATTTTTTCCAGCAGTGGCGGCAGGACTTTTTTTTTACACAGATCTGCCAACAATTTCAAAGACAAATATTACACGCAGTATTACAAATCGAGATAGCATTCATGTAATACGAGCATGCGAATCTCTTTGCTTGCGCGCCGATTTCCTCTGTTCGAGCACAGAACTTCTTGCACGCACTCAAATTTACACGTTCAAGTGCAGATCTTCTTGTGCGCTCTCCAGTAAGCGCTGCTGAAGCGCGATTTAGTGTTTTTTCCGACATTAACGCGTCCTGAAGTAAAGTGAAACGGCTATAAACTCCAGCAAGATAAAGTCATTGTATGCAGAGCCATTGACCTTTATCAATAAAGTATACTTATGGAAACTGTGTTCATCTTAACTGAAAGCTACGCGGTGTTTGCTAGACTCACGCACCTGTCAGTCAGTCTGTCAGAGAGTCAGTCAGCATGTCACCTTGAACAAATAGCGCACAGCACTACTACGGTTACAGAAAAGTTTGCGCGGTTTACCTCTAATATGTTTTGGTGCGATTCTAATCCGCTATAAAAAACACGACTTTATGTTTTAAATAAGAAGCTGTAATGTAGCCGTAGCGGGATGAATTTTGGCGTGGCGGCCCGCCACGGATGAATGAATGTAGCGAAACCTTGGGTAATATTACCCTTTATGACAACTGTGAGGAGGGTGAATTATTTTATAACTCATCCGTTTCCTTTATATGAAGTTATATTGAGTCTACATAATTAAGGGCGTGGCCACTTGAGTGACAGCTAGGTCTCGCTGGTCGCCGTTTCGTCACCTCAACTAATTCCGGCTGATTCGCCGCTGAACTCGGCATATACATCATATTTTGTGGTGTTTTATGTGGCTTTACACAGTCAGTTGCTTTTTGGAATTATTTCCTACAATTATCAGATGATATGGCATGCTGTGTGCACTTAATTGTGCTCACAAACCATTCACGTGGACTCCATTTCCCAGGTGAGTGAAATTATATACTTATATACCATCTCTATAAATGTATTTGTTTTATTTAAGGTAATTTATCATTTATATTTTTCTTTAGACCTGTAATGCACTCCAGAATCTGACAGATTGATTAGCTGTAGGCTCTAGAACAGTCATCTGAAGCGTTGTCATACTGTACAGTGTTATGCCTGGATTTCATCAATAGCTTTGCATTTACTAACACAGACTATATTTGAAGTGTTTGGCAGTAGTTTGCGTTTTCCTCCTGTAGAAAAACGTCATAAGAACAATGTTTAGTGGCTCAATATGTTATAACAGTGTTTTTAAAAGACTAAACACTTTATTGATGAAGTGTACAACCAAGCACATGTGGTCAGAACACAAACGAGTCGCAGGTAATGAAGTATTAAACGTTTCTCCCAAAGTAAAGCCCGTCTAAGCAAAATGCTAGCAGGCATCTGTAGCTCCATTGATGCTCCACCTCTTTGCCCTTGTTTGGTTACCCCTGGTCGGTGCGATGACCCGCGAACAAAATGGTGCCGGTTGGCCACGCCTACTAGTAGCTTCATTTGTGCTCTTTAGAAACCTTTGGGTGACGTCACAGATACTACGTCCATATTTTTTACAGTCTATAGATGTGTTCGTCTTGAACCACGGCTGAAGCCGGCAATCAATGAGATTAGCCAAGCACAGGCGGGGGCGGAGTGGAGCTGAAAACGAGGCTGTCAGGTCAGACACCTCAGGGCTCATAGTTTGCTGCGTGAAGACAGATCACATGGTGAGATCTATGATTTATTTATTTATTTATTTATTAATCCAAAAGGATAAACAAAAGGGCATTTCCAAAATAAGTGAGCTACACTTTTAGTGGAAATTTCACAGAAAAAGATATTTGTTAGTTTTAAATTTATGTATAAACGGATTGACAGGAAAAACTATTTTATAAATATATAAATTATAGAATTATTTTATAGAATGATTATGTTTCTCAATTTGTTAAGAAAACTTTATGAGGGTGGCATGATGATGATTATTATGACAAGTCTGTAAGACTTGAGTTGACATTTGGTTATTCACTAAAAACGTATCATTTAAATCTTATATGGAGCTGTATACAGTAAAGGATCTGTATGAAAACGTCAAAAATAAATCTATGCAAACAATCTAGCCTTAATAAATTATTTAACAAAAAATACGATCAGGCCTACTGCATTAAAATATTTGTACTCTTTTAATAAGCATGTGTACAAGATAGAGATGGCATAAAAAGTTAATTGTTTATTTAGAGGTTTGTGAGACGGAAGTTGTCCAATAATAAACCCGAAACACGTGGTTGTTGTCATGCGGTGAACTCAGCCAATCGTGTAATATCGGTGTCGTCATCGCAGCTCCTGCAGTCGCTCTTCAAACACTGCACCAGCTGAGTCTGCCGTCTGATCTCAGAGCGCCGTCGTGGTACTTTGATGCCACATGTGATAAGTCACATGGCGTCAGCGCAGCATCAAGCTGGACAAAATTTCTAATACTGTTCCTAGGGTATGAGTAAGATTCTTTATTTACTTTTTTTTTTTTTTTTTTTTTTTTTTTTAGGACAACAGTATCTCAAGCAGAAGAAATATCCAAAGATGCCATTTCAAATTGTAAAGAAACTTGTCTTTTTGAAACAAATGAAGATAACTATTCATTTGAATTATATAGCCTGACGTGTTTACTGTTACAAAATATTATAAATCTTTCAATAAATAGAATATATTGTTTTCAAAGGGGAAAAAAGATGTTGTTTTTTTACCCAGACATTGAAAAGAATATAGAGAAGTGAGCACATACCGTGATGCCTAATCTGCGCAGCGCTACGTGAAGTTGAACACACCTTATCCGCTTCTTAAGTGTGACGTCACGTAAAGTGGCTTCCGGGTCCAAGCGCTCTATCAAACTGCATGGGGAGACTCAACAAATGTTTATAATAAACGTTTACAAAGCATGTAATACTTTCAAAAATCACAATCGCAATATATGGGCTCTATTTTGACGATCTAAGCGCAAAAAAAAACAAAAAAAATCCGGTGTGCGCCGCATGGTCTAACAGGGTTGAGCTGATTCTCTTAATGAGTTATAGGTGTGTTTGGAGAATAAACCAATCAGAGTCTCATCTCCCATTCCCTTTACGTGTCAGTTGCATCGCGCCATGGCGCATTTGCAATTTACATGGTGACTTTGTAAGTGTAAAAACTGAATGCTTCACTAGTGAGAAAACAGTTAAACAGAGGATCTGCTGCACAAGAAATGAGAGAATGAGCCTCCTCATTCTTTACTTTCACTTTCACTCTCTTCCTGGATAAGGAAACGTGTTGTACGCACAGACATCGATTAGCCTACATAATTAATTTTGTTTGTTAAGCACAAAGATTTGTTTCAAAACTATTTCTAAATTCAGTTCTAATTTCCAGCAAACGAATAAATGAACAGTAATAATGAAGTGTGGTCAAAACACTGAGTCATAGCCAAACACACATGCTATGCCTCATATGGTCTAAAAGCTGACAGGAGGACAAATCTAAGCTCGTTTTTAATAAAATAAATATAAATCTGCATATAATAAATAATAGTGCTAATAATAATAACATTATACAAAAGCAGATTGTCATGAATAAACTGAAAAAGCCCCCGAGATGAAGGCATGAAGGCAGTGGTGTTTATATTTATATAGAAAATAATAATATTTTATTCCTTTAACTCTATCATTTGTAAAGATATTTGCGTATTGCTCTACACCCTGTGTGTATTAAGCAATGTTTAAGTGAGGCGCACAACTAACGCACTTTGCGCTGGACTTTAGACCTGCTTTCAGCTGGTCTATTGAACAGTTTATTTTAGTTCCTCAAAATAGCAATGCGCCAGCAATGCGCCTCAACACACCTCCTTTTTTAGACCAGAATGCCTATGGGCACATATGAGCGCAAATGCATTTGCCATTCAAACAGCATGGTGCAAAACGCTAAAATGACACTTGCGTCGAGCTGAAACTAGCAAACAACAACTGCGTCGCCGTCGCGCCTTGCGCCGGGTGTATGATAGGGCTCTATATATTCATGCCTAATATATATTATTATATTATAATATCAAGGTTTCCGCTACATTCATTCATCCGTGGCGGGCCGCCACGCCAAAATTCATCCCGCCACGGCTACATTACAGCTTTTTATTTAAAACATTTAGTCGTGTTTTTTTATAGCGGATTATAATCGCACCAAAACATATTAGAGGTAAACCGCGCAAACTTTTCTGTAACCGTAGTAGTGCTGTGCGCTATTTGTTCAAGGTGACATGCTGACTGACTCTCTGACAGACTGACTGACAGGTGCGTGAGTCTAGCAAACACCGCGTAGCTTTCAGTTAAGATGAACACAGTTTCCATAAGTATACTTTATTGATAAAGGTCAATGGCTTTGCATACAATGACTTTATCTTGCTGGAGTTTATAGCCGTTTCACTTTACTTCAGGACGCGTTAATGTCGGAAAGCGCACAAAAACACACTAAATCGCGCTTCAGCAGCGCTTACTGGAGAGCGCACAAGAAGATCTTCACTTGAACGTGTAAATTTGAGCGTGTGCAAGAAGTTCTGTGCTCGAACAGAGGCAATCGGCGCGCAAGCAAAGAGATTCGCATGCTCGTATTACATGAATGCTATCTCGACTTGTAATACTGCGTGTAATATTTGTCTTTGAAATAGTTGGCAGATCGGTGTAAAAAAAAAAGTCCTGCCGCCACTGCTGGAAAAAATCCTAGAGGAAACACTGAATATTATAATAATATTTTTTATAAATTGTTCAAATTTTGGTATTTGTGATGCAGCAAGTCCAGAGACCGATGTGTACACTATGATTTTATATAAAACTCACTTTAAAGTGACTAAAAAGTGGCCATAAACAAACATTTTCTCAATTCAAATGAGTAGCGGCTTGGACCCGCAAACAGTTTTCCATATGTCACCGATACGTCACGACCTAACATGCGGATGGCTCAAGCAAATGAAATGAAAAGCCAATGAGAAGGGGCGGGGCATGTCAGATACTAGAGAGCATTTGATTGGTCAGAAGATTTGATGAGGAACTGAGGTATCAGATAAAAAAAAAAAAAATCATTGATCCATTTAGACAGAAGAGACAAACTGCAAACTTTGGGTGTTAATATCTTATTATAAATGAGAGTTGTCACGGTTTTGTACCACACTGAAACTAACGTCTAAAAAACAACAACTTTATTTTTCTTTCACAAGAACTTTAAAAAGCTGTGCTGTCAGCATCTGCCTGACCTCATGTTATCGGATGTTTTTAGGCGAACGCTTTAAACTCCACAAAAGCCCAAGTAAGTTTTCCGCACACAGAAACTGGGTCAGACAGTAAAGGCCAGACTGAAAGCTAAAAAGAGAGTTTTTGAAGCACTTTGAGTTTTAATAACAGCAGTGGGGGGTGAGGATCTGCAGATTCTCCTGATTGTGTTTCTCAAAGCCTGCGGCGAAAGGACAATCTGCTCTAATGCAAATGTAATCACACACACTGTTATTTGGAGTACCTCAGAGCGCCCAAACACACATCTGACGCTTACGGTCTCAAGATTTGCATATGACTTAAATGTATATCTGTATAATCTATTTAGATTAAATCATTGCAGTTTTTCTTCACAATAATAATAATAATAATAATAATAATAATATATTTAATAATAATAATAATAATAACCATAAACAGCTGAAGACAAGTGACCTAATTTTGTGGTAATTTAGATATGGGTTATACATGAAAATGCGCATAGTTTAACCCTTTTGACTGCCGCTCTACCAAACGGTTGACCATGTTTTTACTGTTTTAAATAATGACTGTTAAAGTCATGTAAAGAATGACTGTTTTAAATAATGGCTTACACACACAGCATTGTCGGTTTACCAAAAAAAAACAATCCTGTTGCACTACTACACTTGATTTTGTTTTAATTGTAAAAAAAAAAAAAAAAAAAAAAAAAAAAAAAAACAAGAAAGCATGTTAAATGAGAATCTGGAATGTTTTATGGCATACTTCAAAATATAAAGGTGATTTAGTATTAAAATATGTTTTATTTTGATTATATTAATTATTTAAATAAATTGGTCTTACACTTCATATTTTTAGATTTATCATAGTATATGTATTAATAACGGTACTTTCACCATAAACCGACATATCAACCATTTGGTAGAGGCTGATTAGAAATTATGGTATGTGTTGAAAAAAAATGCATTGAGTGTGTTAACTAGCGACAGTTTATATATATATATATATATATATATATATATATATATATATATATATATATATATATATATATATATATATATATATATATATATATATATATATATATATATACACACACACACACACACACACACACACACACACACATTTCTAATCATAATAGTTTTAATAACTCATCTCTAATAACTGATTTATTTTATCTTTGCCATGATGACAGTAAATAATATTTGACTAGATATTTTTCAAGACACTTCTATACAGCTTAAAGTGACATTTAAAGGCTTAACTAGGTTAATTAGTGTAACTAGGCAGGTTAGGGTAATTAGGCAAGTTATTGTATAATGATGGTTTGTTCTGTAGACTATTGAAAAAAATATAGCTTAAGGGGCTAATAATTTTGACCTTAATGTTTTTTTTTTTAATGCTTTTATTCTAGCCAAAATAAAACAAATAAGACTTTCTCCAGAAGAAAAAATATTATCAGACATACTGTGAAAATTTCCTGAATCTGTTAAACAGCATTTGGGAAATATATATATAAAAAAAAAAAAACAAAAAAAAAAATTATTCAAAGGGGGGCTAATAATTTTGACCAAATGTGTGTGTGTGTGTCATATATATATATATATATATATATATATATATATATATATATATATATATATATATATATATATATATATATATATATAATAAATAAAGATATGTAAATAAATAAATATAAAACAAATTAATTATTTTTAAAAACAATCTTCCTAATTACCACAAAAAGCTGAATATAAATAAACAATTTTGTGTTAATTTTGATCTTGGATAAATACATAAAAATGTGAATTATTTGAGGGGGGGGGGTGTACATAAATAAGTAAAATAAAAATATATAATTAGATAGAAATAATAAAAATAATTAAGTAAATATAAGTACGCAAATAAACAAATGAACAAATAAACAAGGGAATATATTGGAAAATATATTGGGTTTATGAATCAAATGCAAATCAATTTATTAAACCACTCAATAGGGTTATTATAATTATAAATAAACATTTCAATTATATGTATTGTATTTCTTATTTTGTTTTAATTATTTTAGATTAACTGTACTTTGTATTATTTGTGCATTTTACAATTAAAAATTATTATAAAACTTTTTAGGGTCCAAATAAACCAAGTAGGTATCGCCACAGCCCAGAGACCTCCAATTGGGAGGAATTACGCCGCAAGTAGGTTGGGTGACCTTCAAGTGGGAGGGATTTACGCTGCAGGTGGGCTGGGTTTAGGTGGTGTAGGTGGACTAGACATTAATAAAATACATCAGGTTACTGTGAGGTTGGGGCAGGTGTAGATAAAACACAACCGGTTACTGTGAAGTTGGGTTTAGAGTTGGGGTAGGTGTAGACATTCATAAAACAGCAGGTTACTGTGAGATTGGGTTTAGGGTTGGGGGAGATGTAGACATTATTAAAACACAACCAGTTACTGTAAGGTTGGGTTTATACTGTAGTTGGGGTAGGTGTAGACATTCATAAAGCACAATATTGGACTATGTTTCATGTACAAGACATTAAATAAATAAAAACTCCAGTTTTGTACAACGCACTTGGAGCTGGCTCCGACTTCCGTTTAAACCAGTCTCAAAAAACAGTCCAGATTTTATGTAATGTGTCGGCATCACTGGGTAAAAATGTTGGGAAATGGCCTTCAGGGTCATATTGAAATATAATGTCCAAGGCACAAGAGAACCACAGTGTTTTTACAGAAAACTGCTGGGAAATCACTCAGACAGGAAATTAACCTTGTATTTGTCCATGAAATAATAGAAACAAGCAAAACACGGTCATTGCTCTGTAACAGTAGAGGGCGCTCTACTAAAAAGCTACAAAAGCATTCATTTCAACTAGAAGAAATCAGATCTAAATAAATCAATCATATTTAGACAAATACACTTCAAGATTTATCCACTTACATGACAAAGTTTCTAATCTGATACTCACTCTCACTTTAAAAACAGTTTCAGGACCTGTGTTTAAGTCTCAGCAGACAGTGAGTGATTAAAACTCTCAATAAACTCGATCGTCTGAACCGTCCTAAAGGTCTTAATAATGTAATAATGAAATATGTTGGACTTATGACACAAGCAGACATAATGAAGTCCTTTTTCTGGATTCACTGAGTGTTTCTGGTCCATTATAAATCCAATTATTGTTTACACAGCAGACAGGTTAAAGTCACTGTAATCAAGAAAATAATATAACACTTCTTCTCTGCTCTAACTACTAATTATTTGTTAACATCAAGTCATATGTGTACCAATAAATCACACTGTTGCTTCCTTTGTATAACAGTTAATCATAAGTACAGAACTTAATTTATTTGTATAATGAGCTTGTATAAGTGATGGCATATAAATAAACTTCACTGTTTGCATTTTTAAGTATTTATTTATGGTTTTTAAACCAAATTTCAGTAGAAAAATGTTTGTCAACAAGCCGCTTACATTCACGACACACTAATTCAGTATCATTAACAAAACAAACTGCTTAAAATACAAAAGTATAAAAGTGCACACTAACCTGAATAATTCAGTAAGCAAACAAACTGCTTAAAAGTCTAAAAATATAAAGGGTTTTGTGCATTATTTGATCTGATATTTATTCACATTAGACCTATTTCTGTAGGCCTACGCTTGTAGTTTTAGTCATTTTATCATCCAAATCTGGCACTGTCGCTCTAGTTTAAACACTTTCCTTTGGTCAAACTATTAATTATTTGGTAATTAGTAGCCTTTTTATATATCGTATTAATTTTATCATTTTTGTAACATTTTTAACCATATTTACATAAACTACTTTTGGTCTAATTTATTTTATTTTGTTTAATAAACTTGTATAAATTATGGCATATATAAACTTCTCTTTTTGTATTTTAAAGTATTAATTTACTGTTTCTAAACCAAATTTCAGCAGTAAAATTTGTCAACAAGCTGCTTACATTCACGGCACACTAATTCAGCATCATTAACAACACAAACTGCTTAAAATACAAAATTAGAAGTGCACACTTACCTGAATATTTCAGTACAAAAAAAAAGCTTAAGTCTAAAAATATTAAGGTTTTTGCATATTATTTGATCTAATTTTTATTCACATTAGGCCTGTTTGTTTATTTCTGTAGGCCTACGCCTGTAGTTTTAGTCATTTTATCATCCAAATCTGGCACTGTCGCTCTAGATTAAACACTACAAGAAAATAATATAAGACTTTTCTGAGGTCAAACTACTAATTATTTGGTAACGTCAAGTCATATTAGTGTCATATTACTGTTGTATCTTTTTATATCATATTAATTGTATAATTTTTGTAACTTTTTACTCATATTAATGTAAACTACTTGTGGTGTAATTTATTTTATTTGTTTAATGAACTTGTATACATTATGGCGTACAAATAAACTTGACTTTTTGTAATTTTAAGTATTAATTTACCGTTTTTTTTAACCAAACTTCAGTAGTAAAATGTTTGTCAACAAGCCGCTTATATTCACGACACACTAATGCAGCATCATTAACAAAACAAACTGCTTAAAATACAACATTATAAGTGCACACTCACCTGAATATTTCAGAAAGAAAACAAACTGCTTAAAAAGTCTAAAAATATAAAGGGTTTTGCATACTATTTGATATTTATTCACATTAGGCCTGTTTGTTTATTTCTGTAGGCCTACGCTTGTAGTTTTAGTCATTTTATCATCCAAATCTGGCACTGTTGCTCTAGTTTAAACACCACTGATGTACTTGATCAGAAAAAATGTAATGTATTAATATGTATATTATTATTATATATATATATATATATATATATATATATATATATATATATATATATATATATATTTAAATATAGCCATAAGTGTTTATAAATATATGCCCGCCCGCCAGCGTACATTAATGCAGCAGGTCGCCCCTCATAGCCGCCGCCATGTTGGAATCACCCGAACACACTGTTTTACAGTAAAAACAGGTTAATAAACACAAACTTAGAATAAACTTACCTCAAACTATGTCTGACACTTTCCAGAAATCTTCCCCTGTCGACCTAAGGTGAATACCACACGATTCCTCGAGAACTGAGAGCGGCACTATGGAAAACAATCATATCAACACGAAACACCTGTAGCCTCAGATTCAGCTGCGCCGGAAGTTAACGAGAATTATTTATATTGCTTATTAATTTACCTGTTAATTAAATTTAATTAACGTCTTCCCCTACCCTAACCCTAATCCCAACCCTAAGGGTAATGTAAATATATTAATTATTATTTTGTAGTATCACAAAAATTATGCTATATTGATGTGAGTATCCACAGCTGTATCCCTTCTAGACTTTGTCCGCTGGCATGTATATTTTTATTGTAAAATGATATCTGCTGTTCTTTAATAAATAATAATTATTAATAATAATAAAAATATATAGATATTATTATTATTATTATTGTTATTGTTATTGTTATTATTATTATTATTATTATTATTATTATGCTTGTTAACTTTCGTCGCAATGCTATCTGGACCATCTGCACAAAGTCTAGAAGAGATACAGCTGCGGCCGAAAGTTAACAAGCATTATAATTATTAGTAGTAGTAGTAGTAGTTGTAGTAGAATTTATTTATTTATTACTATTATTATTAATTATTATTATTGTTGTTTAAATAACAGCATATAACATTTTACAATAAAAATATATATGCCAGTGGGTAAGTATGAACAAAATAAAAATATACAAAATGTGCATAATAATTAAATAAATACATTATAGAGTTGAATTATTCGTTTTGTTATAAGGAAAAACGAGCTATTAATTTTCTGTCATTTTTATAAAAAAAAAATATATATATATATATATATATATATATATATATATATATATATATATATATATATAAACTACAGGAAAACCTTTATTTTATTATTTTTTACTTAAAATTATTTATAAAATTAATTTATATTTATATCATATTTTTCATGTATTTTATGTAGACTATATGTATTGATGTCATTATTATTAGTACTTTTATATATGTATTTTTGTTCCTTGCACCTGTTCTGCTTATTATAATGTAAAGATGTACTGATACTGCCAAGTTGTTGTACATTAACACATTGTACATGTTCAACAAAACAAATAATAAAATAAAGAAATATGTATATCATGTATTTATTTACCCATTAAGTTGCATTTATGTATTTTTTGTATTTTTTCTACCCAAACCCTTAACCTACCCCCTCACAGTAATGTAAAACTGTAATTATTGTTGTAAAAATTAAATTTTCGAAGCAGATATTATGGCCTCACCTAAATATAATGATTAAATTACAATTTTAGCTTCATTATAGGTGCAAAAGAGCCTCGTAATCTTTATTTTGCGTGAATATATTATACAATAATAGAACATACAAATGTTTTGGCAGTGTGAACTGATGTCAGGTAAACTGAATTCTGAAGAGTAATCATTTGTCTCCCTCTCGTGGTCAAAACTATACCTGCACTATTATGTGTTTAATTTTAAAGTGGAGTATGTTTCTTCACTTTTATTAAGTTTTTAAGTCTGTATATTATCTTTATAGCAATAATCTCCATTTGTTAAATATAATTTAATAATGTAAAATAATATAATAATGAAAATAAGGATGCTAGCCTTCTGTAACTCAGAAGACCACAATTTTTAAAAACATGGATTTTAAGGATGTCCTCCAATCATTAGGGATTTCTGCTCAGATAAAGTTCTGAAGAAACCTTTTAAATACAAAACCCCATTTAAAGTATTTATTATAAAAGCACTAATTAAGGAAGTATTGCAAATGTTTTGTTGTTGTTGTTGTTGTTTTGCTGATTTTGGCAGCCTGTTTAAACTCTGAAGTTCATATTATGTGCTTAATTTTGTATACTTGTAGGCCTACTTTAATATATATATATATATATATATATATATATATATATATATATATACATAACTAAATATAAAGTAGAGTAGCAGAGTTGAAGATAATAGAGTTGACAATGACAAAGTTGACAATCACAGAATATACTTAATTGAATTGTGTATTTACTGTAACTAATATTTAGATATTTAGCTATGGAAATAATTAATAGACAACTTCTAACAAAGCTGTGTGTCTGGGTGTGTGTGTGTGGCCGTACACTTTTCTCCAGCATATCGATTTACCTTTTAACAAAGACATCCAGTAAGACTGGACATAAGGCACAGTGATGATTTCTGTCTGGAAAAGGGCATGAATAGCTTTATTATTATTATTAATAATAATAATACAATTATTATTATACAATATAATTCATTGAGGCAGACGCGGTGGCGCAGTAGGTAGTGCTGTCGCCTCACAGCAAGAAGGTCACTGGTTCGAGCCTCGGCTGGGTCAGTTGGCGTTTCTGTGTGGAGTTTGCATGTTCTCCCTGCGTTCACGTGGGTTTCCTCCGAGTGGGAGTGCTCCGGTTTCCCCCACAGTCCAAATACATGTGCTATAGGGGAATTGGGTATGCTAAAATTGTCCATAGTGTATGAGTGTGAATGAGAGTGTATGGGTGTTACATATGCTGGATAAGTTGGCGGTTCATTCCGCTGTGGCGACCCCTGATTAATAAAGGGACTAAGCCGAAAAGAAAATGAACGAATGAATGATACATTGAAAATCAGAATTTACCAACATAGGATTTAGTAATTTCCCAGAGATGGGTTGTGGCTGGAAGGGCATCCGCTGCGTAAAAATGTGCTGGATAAGTTGGCGGTTCATTCCGCTGTGGCGACCCCAGATTAATAAAGGGACTAAGCCGAAAAGAAAATGGACGAATGAGGATTTAGTAATATCAAAGAGGTTGTACTCGTGTTACACTGCAATAAAAAAAGAAAAAGAATAAAGTGTCTTTTTTTATTAACAAAAGAAAATACAGAATTCTACAATAATAAACAACAAAATACAAAACATGAAAAGTGCACACACTTAGCAATATTATCATTCATTCATTTTCCTTTGGTTTAGTCCCTTTTTCATCAGGGGTCGCCACAGCGGAATGAACCACCAACTATTCCAGCATATGTTTTACACAGCGGATGCCCTTACAGCTGCAACACAGTATTGGGAAACACCAATACACACTCTCACATGGATATGAAGCTAAGCAGGGCTGCGCCCGGTCAGTACCTGGATTGGAGACCGCATGGGAAAGCTAGGTTGCTGCTGGAAGTGGTGTTAGTGAGGCCAGCAGGGGGCGCCCAACCTGTGGTCTGTGTGAGTTTTAATGCCTCAGTATAGTGACGGGGACTCTATACTGCTCAGTGAGCGCCGTCTTTTAGATGAGACGTTAACCCCGAGGTCCTGACTCTCTGTGGTCATTAATAATCCCAGGATGTCCTTCGAGAAAAAGAGTAGGGGTTTAATGCTGTCATCCTGGCCAAATCTGCCCACTGGCCTCTGTCCATCATGGCCTCCTAACCATCCCCATATCATAATTGGCTTCATCATTCTGTCTCCTCTCCACCAATCAGCTGGTGTGTGGTGTGTGGTCTGGTGCAATATGGCTGCCGTCGCATCATCTAGGTGGATGCTGCACACTGGTGGTGGATGAGGAGATTCCCCCCAATATGTAAAGCGCTTTGGGTGTCTAGAAAAGCGCTATATAAATGTAAGGAATTATTATTATTTATTTTATTTCTGCTAGAATAAAAGCAGTTTTTAACTTTTTAAAGCTCATTTTAAGGTCAATATTTTTAGCCCCCTTTAGCAATATTAGTTTTGGATTGTCTCCAGAACAAACCACTGTTATACAATGACTTGCCTAATTACCCTAACTTTACCCTGATTACCCTAGTTAAGCCTTTAAATGTCACTTTAAGCTGAACACTAGTGTTTTGAAGAATATCTTGTCAAATATTATGTGCTGTCATCAATGTAAAGATAAACATTATTAGAAATTTTATTCAAAAATAAATAAATCAAAACAAATAGAACATAAATATCTGAAAACACAAGTAAATTATTAGAATGTCCTAAAAAAACAAAAAGATAGGAAGTGAGCTGACGCGCTCTGACGTCACGCGCCAAGCGGAAGTGCTGTGTTCGGAGTGTAAACCAGTGTTGCCAACTTAGCGACTTTGTCGCTAGATTTAGCGACTTTTCAGACCCCCCTAGCGACAATTTTTCAAAAAAGCGACTAGCGACAAATCTAGCGACTTTTTTGTGTGTTACTGGAGATGTTTATAGACTGTTATTTGTCCATTACTGTACCGTCCTTACTCTTCTCAACGAGCTGCGGGTGATGCCCCTCCCCTGCCTCAGAGCACTGACAGGCTACCTAGTTCTCGTAAAGCAGTCTCCTGCTCCCACCTGCAGCCTGACAGCAGATCACTCTTCTGCGTGCGTACCGACGCCAAATGAATTAGCACCGGCAGTGTGAAGGTATTTCCCTTGTACAGTCAAACCGATCTGCTTCTCCTTTATTTTAACAATTTATTTTGACCGTTTATTCTTTTCTTGTTCACAATCACAGATATTTTAAGTGAGTTTCAGAACTTGTCTGAGTTTATTACGTCTGAGAGATTACTGCAAATTCACTACACATCTATAATGATATACTGTATTCAAACAGCAATACATTTAGTTAAGTTGACATGCATAACGTTACATAAAGCGTAGTCTAAATATAAATACCCCTTTATTGACGATAGGCTGTTAAATAAACAGAAACGGTAGAACGTGATGACGTCAGTAATATGCAAATTAACGTATGACGTAATCTAGCGACTTTTAGCGACTTTTCGGGCAGAGCTTAGCGCCTTTTCGTTGAAAATAGTTGGCAACAGTGGTGTAAACAGACCACACGGTTGACCGGAGCAGATCATGACGGGCTCAGCAGTAGCGGGGCTCGCGGTGAAATGTGCGCTGCTGGCCGCGATCTGCAGCCGGTGTCGGGCTCTGCAGGGCGGGATGTTGTTTCCCAGAGACTCCCCGAGCCGAGAAGTGAAGGATGTGAGCGGCCTGTGGAGCTTCCGCGCCGATCTCTCGGACAACCGGAACCGCGGATTCGAGGAGCAGTGGTTCAGCAGACCTTTGGAGGAGGTGACGTCACATCTGACGCCACACACTTTTTATTTAGTTTAATAATTTATTAAACAAATAGTGATGTGTAACAACTTTGCATTATCAGTACATCTTCACATTACAAAATAACAACAGGTGCAAAAAATGAACAAATCGCATACATAAATAATAACATTACATGAAAATAAGTTGAATTATAAATAACTAAATGCAATGAAATAATATTTGAGGTGTTTAGAGAGCTTTGCAGGAAATGTTTCCTTACATAAACTATTTAATAATTAATTTTTGGTTGTTTTCAAGTGTACATAAAACCTCAGACCTTTGAACCTCCACCATAAATGAAAAAAAGTTAATGATATGCAGGAGTTTACACATTTAAAAGCCTCAAAGCCCCAAATATGATCATTTTAAAATGTTTATCATATATTTATAATATTGGAAACACTTTATTTTCATGTACAATTCACATTATTATTAACAAACCATTAAGTAAGACCATTAGCACAATAAACTACTCATTTGCTGCTCATTGATAGTTATTAAAGGTCTATAATAAGGTCATACTTTATAAATAGTTAATATCTTAAGGATAAACAGAAAATAAGCCCATTGTTAATAGTGTGAATTGTTAAACCCAGTACTGGGTTGCGGCTGGAAGGGCATCCGCTGTGTAAAACATATGCTGGATTAGTTGAAAGTTCATTCCGCTGTGGCGACACCTGATAAAAAAGGGACTAAGCCGAAGAAAAATGAATAAATGAATGATCATGCAGAATATGTGCTTTATAAGTATTAATAAATATCTTAATAATAAAGTTAAAAGTGAGAACTGGTACATGAGCTAAATATTTATATTATAAATTATTATTTATTGTGAGATGTACACTACCTGACGAAAGTCTTGTCGTGGATCCCAGTTGTAAGAGCAACAAATAATAACTTTGGAAAAGTGTCAGAAGGTGGATTTTTCACAGGAATCATCTGTTGAGCAGCATCCCAATCATCACCAATACTGCAGAAGACCTACTGGAACCAGCATGGAGCCAAGATTCTCACAGAAATCAGTCAAGTTTGGTGAAGGAGAAATCATGGTTTGGGGTTACATTCAGTATGGGGGCGTGCGAGAGATCTGCAGAGTGGATGATCAACATCAACAGCCTGAGGCATCAAGACATTTGTGCTGCCCATTACATTACAAACCACAGGAGAGGGACAATTCTTCAGCAGGATAGGGCTCCTTCTCATACTTCAGCCTCCACATCAAAGCTCCTGAAAGCAAAGAAGGTCAAGGTGCTCCAGGATTGGCCAGCCCAGTAACCAGATATGAACATTATTGAGTAAGATGAAGCAGGAGGCATTGAAGATGAACCCAAAGAGTCGTGATGAACTCTGGGAGTCCTGCAAGAACGCTTTCTTTGCCATTCCAGATGACTTTATTAATCAGTGATTTGAGTCATTCAGAGATGTATGATGCAGTCCTCCAAGCTCATGATGGAGTCAGACACGATATTCATTCTGTTTCCACTGCAGCATGACTTTATATTCTATACTGGACATTATTTCTGTTCAGTGATGAGACTTTTGTCTAAGCAGAGTCAGACCTTACTGTCCTAATGAAATCATGAAGAATCAAGGCATGATCATATTTTATTGTGGTCAAATAAGCGTCATCTAGAGGCCTTTGCCTTTCATATCAGACACTTCTGATACCAAATGATCAACTAGAACAAGACTTTTGGCAGGTAGTGTACACACATATTTTTTTCTTTCTTACGCAACCAACTGTTGTGCAATATTGCAATATGTGTGTTTAGTAATGTTGCTTGTGAAGAAAGAAACATCCCTAATTGTGTTTATTAGGTAGAATACTAACTGTTTTGATCCTTTAAACATTATAAAATGCAAATAGTAAAATCAGTCAAGTGTGTATTTACATTTATGCATTCAATATCATGATCTAGTAATTAAAACCTGGCCTTGCATATTAAATAATGTTAGCATCTTGACAAATTGCTTCTGTTCTTCTTTTAGAGAAAAGCATGTGCTATTGTATACGCTATGAAATAATGCATATAAAGGCACAATATGTAAGATTTTTTCATTGAAATCTCCAAAATACACTAGAGCAGTGCTGTATATTTAGTTGACCTATGTACTTTATGCCAAATGTTTCAAACAATCTTTAAATTCTGAGAAAAAAGCAACTAATATTTTAACTAGTGATCGGAGTGTGTGTTTATGCTAATGACGTCACACATCCTCCATTTCTGGTGTGGCTTCCTAGAAAACAGGGAAATGGCATTAATTCATTCATTCATTTTCCTTTGGCTTAGTCCCTGATTTATCAGGAGTCACCACAGCGGAATGAACCACCAGCTACAGCAGCGAGGCTTTAATATGTTGTATGTTTTATTAGGGGCCGATCACACCGAGCGTGCTTTTCCGATTTGAGAAGGCGCAGCTCACTGCCTTTTTTGTTGACAAGAAAAAAAGAAGTGCTCTGCACTTTTTATGTCGTTAGACAACCCCTGAATTAGCTGCATATTGTGTGCGAGCGCTGTAATACTTATTGTAATTTATTTATTTTAATATTTATTAATTTGTCAGAGTTATTAAAACACGCCTTTGTTTGTTGGTAATACACGCCCTCTAGGGGAGAAAATGACACGCTGCCATTTAACTGCAGTCATTTATATTTTGCATTATAAGGACCAATCCCAATTTTAGCCCTTCCCCTTACCCCTCGTTTTGCATGTTCCCGTGAAGGGGTAGGGGTGTTCCAATTCTCTTTAGCTTGAGGGCATAGGGCAGGGGTCACCAATCTCGGTCCTGGAGGGCCGGTGTCCCTGCTGAGTTTAGCTCCAACTTGCCTCAACACACCTGCCTGGGTGTTTCAAGTCCACATAGTAAGACTTTGATCAGCTTGTTCAGGTGTGCTTGATTAGGGTTGGAGCTAAAATCTTCAGGACACCGGCCCTCCAGGAACAAGTTTGGTGACCCTTGGCGTAGGGCTAAGGCACACTCGAAACCAAGGGGTAAGAAAATTTCCCAGAATACACCAGCCACAACTACACCCGGAAGTAAGGAGATCCACAAATTTTTTTGTCATTATTATGAATTTTTACAACAAACAAGCACATGTTTTTAATATATTCATAACCGCGTTCGTGTTTTACCGTCATGCTTAAAAAAAGAAAACGCTAAAATAAAAACCACTAAATTTCGTGATCTATAATTCATAATCATAACTCCTGTACAGCAGTCTCACAACATTCTGACACTCGAACACCCTGTCAGAAAAGTCTAGTGGCTGGGAATGAGCTTTTAACAGTGTCTGCTATACTGTTAATGTTGTGTTGGTGTGTTTACATCGATGAATATGGCCACTGTGTAAATACACAGTACAGATACGATCTTATTGCCACATTATATCATTATGATAACATGATATATGCCTTCAGTTGTAACGCTTCCTTTTTGTAAGATGTTACTCTAAGGGGGTTCACAGAAATTCAATTTCAATCATACTGAAATGTCAAAACTTCACAAGCCTGTTTTTTTCTCTCTTTTCCTCTTGTTTAATTTCTCCACAGGTAAACCTAGCCCACACAAAAGCAATCATTATATATAACTATGCACTCTTTGAAATAAACAGTCTGTTAAATGAATTAGCTGGTGAGGTGAATGATAGTTAGCTGGTTTGAGTGCGATGCAATGATATCCACATTATGTTGATATTCTGAAACGAACATTGATGATCATAAAATTCTCTGAAACTCGATCAATGATCACCGTGTAGTCCATTTAAAGAATGCATCACCAGTTAACACATCTGAAAACCTCCTGGACAACAGGTCCTGTCTACATCAGAAATAAACATAGGGCAAATCACAACTAAATATGGAAAATACTGACAAACTTAAACATTCACATAAACATCCACTTAAACATTCAATACTCACATTTGAGCAGCAACAATAAATGTTCTCAGACAATCAGAACCGGAGTGGGTTGGTAGCCATAGAGGCCATGCTGTTCCCTCCATAGATATACACACTAGATGTCGCCTGGCCTATTGTTGTCTATTGGAAGGAATGCGTCAATAGAGCCGCCATCTTGGTACAGGGTATCGGTCGTTTGAAATGAATGCGGGACCAAGGTGAAGTGGAGGACTGTGGACATCCCAAGCCAGAGAAATACACATATACACATATATCTATGATCGGGAGTTTTCCCTGGTGGTCCGTATGCAAATATTTTTTTCAATTACGAAATATTATAATTTTACATCACTTTTCTACATTGATGGATGTGACCGCACGGGCATTCCTGACAAAGAGTGTGTGTTTGTGTGCATGGAAATGCATTACCCTCCTTCCCTGTTTAATTTGATCTAATCCATGTCCTGAAACACACCCCCTCTCCTGCTTTCACTTCTCATTCTGACGGAGGGAGCGATCCGTTTGTGAATGAATCTCCGTTATGAACGGCTCGTTCACTTAGCTGACAATAATACAAGTTTCTAGCAGCGCAGCGTCTTCTTGTCATATTTCATTACATTGTTTGCTTATTTTATTCAACAAAACTAGCATAAGCTTAGAATTGAGTGTGAGTTGGTGCTACTTTGCCTTATGGTGACTGCAGTAAGAGACTGTTTTATCATCAATAACGTTACTTGTTAAGCACAAAAGTTCATAACATACAAAAACATAAAAAACGAAATCTTACCTATGAAATGTTCTGCCTTTGTGCTTTGTTTTTTTTGTTTGCTCGTTACTACACCCGTACACAGCGCTAAAGTCCAGCATCTTCACATTTTCACACTGTCTTGACTAGTGCGGTTGAATGACGCTTGTCCTAGGAGCACTGTACCAATGTGGCGGCGCTATTGACGCATCTTCAGGGTCCCTATGCGATATCTAGTGTATATATCTATGTGTTCCCTCTACCAAATACACCTGACTTGCTCTATGGTGACCTGGAATATATCCAGTTGTCACTCCCCTCTAGCGCAGCCTAGTGGCTCTTAGTCAAATTGCAACCCCTGCCTCTTGACACCATAAGGAACCAAAACAATAATTATTAAAAGCATGTAATGTTTGTTCGTTACAAGTGATTTCCTGAAGATAATAAATATCTAAAAATAGCACAACCGGAATAGCTACAGCAGTTGTGATCGTCTGATCTCATATGAAGCAAGAGATCGCGATGACATATGATGATGTGTGCAGGTGCTGTCGTGCTGTCTCAATTCTTAGGGGTAAATTTTGAAGCCCTTCCTCTTCACACTCGGTTTTAAGGGCGAAGGGGGAGGGGTACAAAAATAGAATTGGGATTGGGCCTAAGTGTGTTTATATGTTAGCACTGTCGCCTCGTAGACAGAAGGTTGCTGGTTTGAGTCCCGGGTGGGTCAGTTGGCATTTCTGTGTGGAGTTTGCATGTTCTCCCCGTGTTGGTGTGGGTTTACTCTGGGTGCTCCGGTTTCCCCCACAGTCCAAACACATGCGCTATAGGGGAATTGATGACCTAAATTGGCCGTAGCGTATGAGTGTGTGTGTGATTGAGTGCGTATGGATGTTTCCTAGTGCTGGGTTGTTGCCATAAGGGCATCCGCTGTGTAAAACATATGCCAGAATAGTTGCCGGTTCATTCCGCTGTGGCGATCCACGGGACTAAGCCATAGGAAAATGAATGAAGTGTGTTTATATCTGTGTTTTTATTCCAGACGGGTCCAGTGATTGACATGCCGGTGCCGTCCAGCTACAATGACATCACACAAGACGCCAAAATCCGGGATTTCATTGGCTGGGTTTGGTATGAGAAGGAAGTACTGGTTCCCACGCGCTGGATTCAGGACCGGGGAACACGCATTGTGCTCCGAGTGGGAAGTGCACACTATTACACTGTGCTTGTAAGTATGTATTTCATCATGCATATTGCTGACGGCAAAATTGTTCATGAATTAATTTGGCCTCCTGTGAAATTTGTATTATTTTTCAAATATTTTCCAAATGCTGTTTAACAGAGAAAGGAAAAATTATTTAAAAGAAAAAATATATCTGTCTCGAGAAACTTTTATTTATTTTAGTTTGGCTGTAACTTAAGCAGTTTTTCAATTTAATAAAATTATTTTTAAGGTTAATATTTTTAGCCCCCTTAAGAAATATTTTATTCGATTGGCTGCAGAACAAACCACTGTCATTTAAAGGGCACCTATGGTGAAAAATCTACTTTTTAAGTTGTTTGGACAGACATATGTGTAGGTATAGTGTATAGACCGTCATATTGGGGTGATATAAACACACCCAGACCTTGGTGGACCAATTGGAGCGGTTTTGAGACTGACCGCTACTTGATGTAGGAGTGCGGTCCCCCCGCCCACCAATATTGATTGACAGGCACGCATTACCACATGCTCAGTTTGTTGTTTTCAGCCTGTGAGTCAAAGCGATGTCACCAAAGAAACACCCTTGCTCTATTTTTAGATGTAAGGCTCATTGGGCTAAACACAACATTCACCACGTTATCGCTCTCCTCGGCGCCAGTGTTTGTAACTTTAGGTGGGTTTGCATACATGTGTACATTTCATTGCGTCTTCCTTAAACTTCAGCCGTTTACATTTCCCGCCATCACATAAGCTCCCTGTCATCTTAACTAGGTGCAGCTGGAAAGTGTGAGCGCGTTGCCTCACGTGCGTGTCCCTCCATTGGAAATAACGAACTTGCCTTAAGCAGGTCACACACCAGAAGTGCCGCTCAGCTATGCGCAGCGCCAGGCATTTCATAATTCTAAACATAGGTTTCTATCAGAGTACACACGACGGCGCCGCAAGTCGGCGGCTATCCACGGCGCCCAGCCACGACTCAGGACACTGTTCATATTTCTGCCGCGCCACAGAGCGTTATCTAAATAGTTTCATTTGAAATATCATGCGAATGTGCGCATCTGGTGTGTGATACTTTCAACTGTCATGTGCGCGCCGTGTCGTGGCGCTGAGCGCTGCATCCTGTGTGTGATGCCCTTCAGTCAAAGTTAATTCAGTGTGCTTGGTTATTAGTCTCTGTGTAGGCTACAAGCTCGGAGCTTTAAACTAGTACACAGTTGGCTGTAAAACTATACACAGACACAAATGATTTTGTAGTCTCTGCTTGGTCTGTGTCCGAGTCGTACATGTACAGCTGAATGCTGGTCCTCTCACTCATGTTGCTTCTCTCTGTCTGCCTGTCTGTTGCCATAGACAAAGTGGGGGAGCTCTTGGCTCCGCCCCCTTGTTAAGTTGGGCGGGAAGTCGAAACTAAGTTTCATGTGAAGCAACACGCCCCTAAAACAGCGAGCTGTGTACACGCCCCCAAAATGGCACTTTTTAACACATCATAATAAAAAATCTGAATTGTGTTTGAACTGAACCTAAACTGGCACACTCAGAAGAGCCATAATATTAATATTACATCTTAAAAAAGGGGTAAAATAGGTGCCCTTTAATTAATCTAACTTAAAAAGTTAAATACTAGTATCTTGCAAAAATAACTAGTAAAATATTATGCTCAGTGTTTTAGTTAGTTTAGATTCTCTGCCCGAGCCCAGACTTGACCCGATCAGACCTGCGGGCCGGGGTCGGGCTGATATTTCCTGCCACTATCTTCGGGCCGGGCCGTGATCAAGCATTTATGTGTTTTTTTAGTCATTACTTAATTAGCCTAATTGAGTGGATAGCAATGCCATAATTAGGAATATTATATGAATATTTTAGCAAAGTTGGCCTAAGCAACACAAAATTGCACAATTTGCAACATGTGTCATGCGCAGCAACACTTTAGCTCCTGAAACAGCATCTCCTCCACTGGCACACATTCACACCACACACACAAGCAGAGCTATAGCAGCGCGCATGTATTATCGATGCATTTATAAAATAAAACTGCTACTTTTTACTGTCATTTAATGTGTTTTTGGTCATTGTCAATGCACTGTCACTTTAATTGAGCGTGAGCAGCGGCAAAAACAGACCCAGCGCCGAAAGGATCGTGGCACTGCTGCTTCAGCTCTGCTCATGCTCCGCACTGGCACGCTGCTTCTGTGTGTGGTATGAAAGCTCTAATCTGTTAACATGGACACCAAAAAAAAACACGCTCTGCTCACACTCTGCTCGGGCTTGTGGTGTGAAAAAGGAGATAGCAAAATAAACGGGGACTTCCACGATGAACAGACACATGAAGCAGGCTTGCCATAGCAGAACGAACGTTAGTCAGCCTTCCTCTTTTGTTACGATCCATTCTGAATAAACAAACAATGCAGTTTACATTCTTCGTCCTTGCTGCATTATTGATTAAGATCAATCTAAACTCATTTCTGTTGGTCCAACAACTCAGAATTGTAGTTGAGAACGTCTATTATAACATCCCACATATTAAACAATAATCAGGTTTAAATCTGGCTCATAATTACAGTTAATGTGTCGGGTCAGGCTCGGGTACAAGGTGCACGGATAGGGTCAGGTTTAATTTTTTGGGCCCGATCTAAGCTCGCGTTTTAGTCAGGTTTCAGGCCCAACCCTAGCACAGAAACTGCTCTAGTGAAAATAACCAATGATTTACTCTTAGCTGCATCTCACTATTAGTTTTACTTGATCTCAGCACTGCATTTGATTTCATGATATAGATCAGGGGTGTCCAAACTCGGTCCTGGAGGGCGGGTGTCCTGCAGATTTTAGCTCCAACTTGCCTAAACACGCCTGCAAGGATGTTTCTAGAAAGCCTAGCAAGAGCTTGATTAGCTAGTTCAGGTGTGTCTGATTGGGGTTGGAACTAAACTTTGCAGGATACCGGCCCTCCAGGACTGAGTTTGGGCACCCCTGATATAGATTGTTTAAACTATAAAGGTGTATGTAGACGGGCTATATATATATGTATATATATATGAGGGTTTAAGTCATATTTAACTGACCATTACTAGTTTGTAAATAGAAATGAACATCTTTTCAAAAGTCAGACCAGTCATGTACGGAGTGCCTCAAGGATCAGTTTTAGGCCCTTTGCTATTCACAATATACATGCTGCCCCTGGGAGACATTATTATGATTAGTTTTCACTGTTGTGCAGATGATACTCATTTATAAGTAACCCTTCATTTTAAGTAGCCTAACAATTCACACCATTTACCACTGCCTTATTATCAGCCCACGGTTGTGAACACACATGACCCGCAGATTAATACTTTTTTTTTTAACTTGTAGATTAATCATGAATTTGTAACGATCACAGAGAGATCACCTCTCACGTCATTCAAATCACATGTATGAAAGCATTTAGGCTTTCCTGTAAAATATAATGATGACGGAAGAAGTTGTGGTGGGTTATTGGGGATGTGGTGGGTTTCTTAGGTTATTAAAGGTGTTTTCTGTCACGATTAATCATTAAAAGATCGAGATCTCAACACCCACGCAACATAAATTATAAATGATGCTGATTCCATACAGGAAATACAGCAATCAGAATTATTAAACCCCCTTTGAATTTTTTTCCTTTTTTTAAATATTTCCCAAATGATGTTTAACAGAGCAAGGACATTTTCACAGTATGTCTGATAATATTTTTTCTTCTGGAGAAAGTCTTATTTGCTTTATTTCGGCTAGAATAAAAGCCGTTTTAAATTTTTAAGGTCAAAATTATTAGCCACTTTAAGCTGTATATTTTTCTGATAGTCTACAGAACAAACCATCATTATACAATAACTTGCCTAATTACCCTAACCTGCCTAGTTACCCTAATTAACCTAGTTAAGCCTTTAAATGTCACTTTAAGCTGTATAGAAGTGTCTTGAAAAATATTTAGTAAAATATTATGTACTGTCATCATGGCAAAGATAAAATAAATCAGTTATTAGAAATGAGTTATTAAAACTGTTATGATTAGAAATGTGTTGAAGAAATCTTCTCTGCCTTAAACAGAAATTGGGAAAAAAAATAAACAGGTGGGCTAATAAATCAGGGGGTTTAATAATTCTGATTGCAACTGTATGTTCATTAATCCTCGAATTGCTGTATTCAAATCTGTGTTTGAAAAACACAAAAATCAAAAAAGAGATTCAGTCTTTAGTCTTTTGAGTTAGTGATGAGGTTACAAACAGTCAAATAACAGTCAAAATAACCATCATATTCATTTAATTTAACTTGACGCTCAAAAATTAAAGTTGTGAGCAGCAATTACATTATTTAACCTGTAGGTGGCGCCAACCAGCCATCAAAAATACACCACTGAATAATTCTTCAGTAATGATGATCTAGCAATGAAACATGAAGTTTTATGAGTGAAGAACTGAATCATTTATTGAAGATGAGACTAAAATAAATATGGCTGGTACAAATGTTAGATTTCTACATTTAGTGTCATCAGCAACAGTAGTAGGAACAGTGAATTTTTCACAGCACTGAATATTTTAGTTTATTTTTATTCAGCTGATTATTGCTTCATGTTATTTTTAATTAAATTACAGCTTCTAAGTTCTGTTTGTTAAAACCAAAAGTGTCTTGCAGTGCTGTTTTTGTAATAAATGGAAAGCAAATTACATTTGTAAATGGTCCGATGCGTGACTAAAAAACCATAATGTAATCCGTTATACCACTGCTATTAAGATATTAACTGTTTATTAGCACTTATAGCATTTCTGATCTTATTCTACATCCATAATCCTACCCAATACCTAGACTAGAAATAACTAGAAATGTGCAACATCTTGCTGATAATGTTTGTAGTTATCAGGCAGTATTAGCAGAGTACTTCGGCAGTATTACAAACACTGTAGTTAAAGGGCCCCTAGGTTACCCCTTTTTCCAGATTTAATATAAGTCTTTTGTGTCCCCAGAATGTGTCTGTAAAGTTTCAGCTCAAAACACCCATCAGATTATTGATTAGAGCTTTCACTAGGTTGTATTTTATAGCTCTCAACAGCTTTTTGCTGTTTTTGTGTACTGCGCCTTTAAGGCTAGTCCTCCCCGCCCACCGTTCCCACGTGCCTGTCAGTGTGCCTCAGTCTCCGCCCTCGGCTGCCTCAGACAACTGTCAGACATAAAGGAAGCAGATCTCACGTAACATTTGAGAGGACAAACTACAGTAAGAACTTTCCCAATGAGTATTTGATGCATTTGTTGTGAAGCTACAACGACGAGTCACACACAATGTCGTTACAAAGTTCACACACAGCACGGACACACACACACACACACATACAGCACGCGCATTTAGCTTAGCACTGTCTTTGCACGCAAATGTGACAGGATACAGGTTAATCTCCACTGCTGTATGGATATCTGTTACGCTAATATACAAAATAAACCTGATTTAACGTCCACAAACCGGGATTGAAGCGTCTTGTATAATTGTTCTGACACGCGGCTGTGCTGATGAAGTAAAGCTGAAGTAAATCGCTGTAATTCATTACACACATGCACTGTTTTAAAAGATTTTAAGCTTGTGTTGGACTTTCCCCTAGTCCCCCAGGTTCAAAGATCGGTCAGAGGCTTCAAATAAGTTTAAACTAATTTAATGAATCAAATGTATAAAGCATACAGAGCCCTCTGGGCTGCAGAATAAACCCTTTACAGTAAGAGGTTTACATGTGGGCATTCCACAACACTCTCTAACCCTCGCAGCCAAGTATATATCGCCGATTTCTCTTCGGCCCCGCCCGGGGGCGCTTCAGTAAGAACGATCCTCCATCCAGATCAGTTCAATCATCAGTTGTTAGGTAGAACAGCAAATCTGCACAGAGAAGGTTACGCATACACATAACAGAGCCTACAAGAGAGTGAGCTTGAGCCCCTCCCGTCCGTGATTCTTCCTGTAAATGAGCACACTCTGGAAGAAAAGATGTAACATTCCGTTGATAACATGTACCGAGGAGTTAACTTCTCAGTTATCAGTCACACAAAGGCACAGCTGTTATGGAGCAATATTATATGAGGTTAAGCACATAAGGTTATGTGAGGATAAACACATCAGCATAAGTTCATGTAATTAGTTAAAAACAGTATTAAACTATTAATGCAAGGATTGGTCTATTAGAGCATAAGGATGATGTTAAAATCCTCAAAATTCCTTCACTTGTCAAACTCACTCTTGATCACATTTGATGATGATTGATGACCTTTTATTCCCGGTTGCTTTGCGCACGTCCTGTCTTGTGGCTATGATTATAAACGTTACTACGGAGACATGTTAATACGCAGCTGTCAATCAATATTGGTGGGCGGGGGGACCGCACTCCTACGTCAAGTTGCGGTCGATCTCAAAACCGCTCCAATTGGTCCACCGTTTTTATGTTGTTAAATTGAAAAAAAAGGACTGGGTGTGTTTATATCACCCCAATATGACGGTCTATACACTATACCTACACATATGTCTGTCCAAACAGCTTTAAAAGTAGATTTTTCACTATAGGTGCCCTTTAAGTTTTATTATGTCTTTCTTTTCATTTTCATTCCCTTAAAACCTGTTTTAACACATTTTAATCTGTTGGTAATCATTTATATTCTTTGTTGTTTTTATGTTTATTTTATTCCTGCTTATGTAAAGCACTTTGAAATACCATTGTGTATGAAATCTGCTATATAAACAAACTTGCCTTGCCTAAATTGCAATCTAACAAAAATGTGTTATAACAAAACTCTCTGTTAAACATCTCTTGGGAAATATTTGAAAGAGAAGGCTGAATGTGCTATTTGTGTGTGATCTTGTGAGTGTCATGTTGTCTTTGATTCATCTGCTTAGTCACAGTCAGGACTGACGCACGCTTCTGTGTTTTTGTTTCCCATCATGCAGTGGGTGAACGGGGTGGAGATGATTGAACATGCGGGCGGTCATCTGCCCTTCGAGGCGGACATCAGTAGCGTTCTGCGTCAGAGCTCTGGAGGTCCGTGCCGAATCACCATTGCAGTGAACAACACTTTATCTCTGGAAACACTTCCACCAGGAACCATCCAGTACATGAACGACCGCACAAGGTCAGAGGTCACACATAAAGACTGTGCTCAGTTTATTAATGAGTTTTAGTCAATTGAACACCTAGTGTTATGGGACTTGTTTACAGCTGTATTATGCAAAAATCACTTTAAAAGGGGTTTAAAGACAGTTATGTGGCAAGAGGGTGTGAATATATCCAGCCTCTAATGGACAAAATAATTCATTATTATGGTGGCTTGAGAAAGCCATTCTGATATTCTACATAAACTTATTATTATTCTTCCGTCTTCTTCTTCTTCTTCTTCTTCTTCTTCTTCTTCTTCTTCTTCTTCTGAGACTGTTTTTAAAGTGTATCTCCTCTTAAGCCTTTCAAGCTACATCCTTCAAACTTTCGTCAGACCTTCAAACTAGTCTGACTCAGGTTGCTATGTCTTTTCTAACTGATCTGACTTTCGGTTTTCCGAAAAAACGACCCAGAAAATTCCCAAAAGTCCCATTGACTTAACATTGGGTCAACCTTTGTGAGCTCATAACTCTTTATCAGACTGCCCTACAGACTAGAGTCTGGCCTCATTCAACTCAGTCTAGCCAGCAGCCAATCACTGATGACCTTTAAACTTACTAGCCACTCCCTAGCAACCAATTTCAGCACCCTAGCAACTGTCCCATAGACTGTGACTAGCTGTTCTAACACATGCTAATAGTTTTAACATCCTAATGACATGCTAATCTTGCTAGAAACATGCTAGCAACATGCTAGTGACATGCTAGCACATGTTAATTCATGTTAACAACATGCTAATTCATGCTAGAATCATGCTAATAACATGCTAGAATCATGCTAGTAACATGCTAATTCATGCTAGAAACATGCTAGTCACATGCTAATTTATGCTAGAATAATGCTAGTAACATGCTAATTCATGCTAGAATCATGTTAGTAACATGCTAATTCATGCTAGAATCATGCTAGTCACATGCTAATTCGTGCTACTTATATGCTAATTCATGTTAAAATCATGCTAGTAACATGCTAATTCATGTTAGAATCATGCTAGTAACATGCTAATTCAAGCTAGAATCATGCTAGTAACATGCTACTTAATGCTAGAATCATGCTAGTAACATGCTAATTCATGCTAGAATCATGCTAGTAACATGCTAATTCATGCTACTTACATGCTAATACATGTTAAAATCATGCTAGTAACATGGTAATTCATGCTAGAATCATGCTAGTAACATGCTAATTTGTGCTACTTACATGCTAATTCATGTTAAAATCATGCTAGTAACATGCTAATTCAAGCTAGAATCATGCTAGTAACATGCTAATTCATGCTAGAATCATGCTAGTAACATGCTAATTGATGCTAGAATCATGCTAATTGATGCTAGTTGCAATGCCAATTCATGCTAGAATCATGCTAACAACATGCTGATTCATGTTAGAATCATGCTAATTACATGCTAATTCATTCTAGAATCATGCTAACAACATGCTAATTCATGGTAGAATAATGCTAGTAACATGCTAATTCAAGCTAGAATCATGCTAGTCATATGCTAATTCATGATAGAATCATGCTAGTCACATGCTAATTCATGCTAGAATCATGCTAATAACATGCTAATTCAAGCTAGAATCATGCTAGTCACATAATAATTCATGCTAGAACCATGCTAGTAACATGCTAATTCTTGCTAGAATCATGCTAGTAACAAGCTAAATCATTCTAGAATCATGCTAATAACATGCTAATTCATGCTAGTTACATGCTAATTCATGTTAAAATCATGCTAGTAAAATGCTAATTGATGTTAGAATCATGCTAGTAACAAGCTAATTCATGCTAGAAACATGCTAGTAACATGCTAATTGATGCTAGAATCATGCTAGTAACATGTTCATTCATGCTAGAATCATGCTAACAACATGCTAATTCATGCTAGAATCATACTAACATGCTACAATCATGCTAGTTACATGCTAATTCATGCTAGAACCATGCTAATTCAAATAAGAACAGTGCTAATGTTTGTAACCGCCTAGCAACCACTCAGAACAACATATCAACCACCTAGCAACAGCTTAGCAACCACCTAGCAACGCCTAAGCAACCACTCAGAACATGCTAGCAACCCCTTAGTAACCACCTAGCAACACCTTAGCAACCACATTGAACACCCTAGCAACTGCCTTACAACAACTTAGCAACCATTCATAACACCCTAGCAACGCCTTAGCAACCACTCAGAACACCCTAGCAACCACATAGCAACCGCTCAGAACACCCTATCAACCGCCTAGTAAGAAACATGCCAATCAATACTAGAAACATGCTAACATATATGTACTTATCTATCTATGCCAACTTTTTCAAACTTTTAAAAAACTACATAAATTATTTGAACTTTAAAACTACTTCAAACTTTCAGGCTAGGCTTTCTCAAGCCACCATGAAGTTTGTCCTCAAACTTTACTATCTAGTTATTGTTTATAATCACACCTGATGAAAACAGTCTGCAGAAACACTTTGATTGACATTCTCACTTTGTACGTGTCATCAGAGTGGGAAAGCCCCGCCCACTAGTGACCATCTCTCCCTCATTAGCATAAACAGTCCTTGCAGCTACTATGCTGACACATTTGTAGCTCCGCCCTCTTTAGAAGAGAGCACAATCTCATTTAAATTTAAAGTGACAGTCACAAAATGGCAGTATATGGATCAAAGAGTCAATTTCAATGAGATATAAAACATTATTTGTGTGCTATTTAAAGCTGAAACTTCACATACACACTCTAGCGATGCTATTATCATTGTTATTACTATACTTATTTTACATCGTATGAAAAGGGACATAATAGGTGTCCTTTAAATGATAGTTCACCATAATTTACTCACCCTCAGGACATTGAAGATGTAGGTGATTTTGTTTTCTTCAGTAGAACATTAAAGCAGGTTTTTAGCTAAACCTGTGGTGATTCATTTAATGCAAGTCGGTGGTCACGTGTTTTTGAGATTGAAATAAACACATACAAATGAGTCCAAATCAATCCCAGTGGCTCCTGATGACACACTGAGCTCTTATGACACAAAACGATCCGTCTGTGCAAGAAACTGAACATTATTCACAATGTTATTTATACATAAAAAGTGTTTCACATGCCTTGACTTGATGGAGTAAGTAAAGGAAAAGAAAATTATGTATATATTACATTGCACTTTTAGTACACAAAATATACAGTTGAAACCAGAAGTTTACATAAACTCTAAAAAAAGGATCATAACCATTTTTAAATAAATGTCTGATGGTAAATCACTAAACGTTAACTATTTTAGGTCTGTTAGGATTACCTAAATCATTTACATTTGCTAAATGCCAGAATAATGAGAGAATTTTTATTAATTTCTAGACAGTCAAAAGTTTATACACATTTCCTTGGTATTTTTTTAGCTTTGCTTTTAAACTGTATAACTTTGGTCAGATGTTTTGGGTCTCCTTACACAAGCTTCTCACAATAGTTTGCAGGAATTTTGGCCCATTCCTCCTGACAGAATTGGTGTAACTGAGTCAGATTTGTAGGCTGTCTTGCTCGCACAAGCTTTTTCAACTCTGCCCACACATTTTCTATAGGATTGAGCTCAGGGCTTTGTGATGGCCACTCCAAAACATTCACTCTGTTGTCCTTAAAGCACATTTGAACTAATTTGGCAGTATGCTTAGGGTCATGGTCTGTTTGGAAGACCCATTTGTGGCCAAGTTTTAATTTCCTGGCTGATGTCTTGAGATGTTGCTTCAGTATTTCTACATAATGTTCTTTCTTCATGATGCCATCTATGCTGTGAAGTGGACCAGTCCCTCCTGCAGCAAAACAGCCCCACAACATGATGCTGCCGCCCCCATACTTCACAGTTGGGATGGTGTTCCTAGGCTTGTAAGCTTTCCCCTTTGTCCTCCAAATGTAACACTGGTCATTATGGCCAAACAGTTCAATCTTAGCTCCATCAGACCACAGGACATGTCTCCAAACATTAGTCTTTTTCCCAGTGTAATTTAGCAAATTGTAATCTGGCTTTTGTGTTGATTCTGGCTTGTTGATTTTCCCATGTTGTCACACATTAGCAGTGTGTTTGAGGTTTTCCTTCAATACTATTCTACAGTTGTGCCTCCAATTAACTCAAATGTTGTCAATTAGCCAATCAGAAACTCCCAAAACCTTGACACCATCATCTGAGCTTTTTCAGAGGCAGAATAATCTTATTGTAGGTAAACTTGACTTTCAAGAAAAGTTATAACAATTTCTCCAAAAATATCTCTCTCATTATTCTGCTATTAAGCAGAACAGAAACTAATGTGATCATCCTCACTTACCTAAAAGAGAAACAGTTTAGTCACATTAACATCTGACTTTTTAAAAATGGTTATGTGTCTTTTTACAGTGTATGGAAACTTCTGGTTTCAACTGTATATATATATATATATGTATGTTAAAGACCGGCGACATGGTGGCTCAGTGGTTAGCACAGTGGTCTTACAGTAAGAAGGTCGCTGGTTCGAGTCCTGGCTGGATCAGTTGTCATTTCTGTGTGGAGTTTGCATGTTCTCCCCGTGTTGGTGTGGGTTTTCCTCCGGGTGCTCCGGTTTCCCCCACAATCCAAACACATGCGCTATAGAGGAATTGATGAACTAAATTTGCCGTTGTGTGTGTGTGCGTGCGTGTGTGTGCGTGTGTGTGTGTGTGTGTGTGTGTGTGTGTGTGTGTGTGTGTGTGTGTGTGTGTGTGTGTGTGTGTGTGTGTGTGTGTGTGTGTGTGTGTGTGTGAATAAGTGTGTATGGGTGTTTCCCATTACTGGGTTGCAGCTGGAAGGACATCCGCTGCGTAAAACATATCCTGGATAAGTTGGCAATTCATTTCTCTGGTGAATAAAGGTACTTAGCTGAAGGAAATTGAATGAATGACTAAAAAGTGGTCATAAACGAATATTTTCCCAAATTCAAATACATTACAGCTTGGACCCGGAAACAGTATTTTTTACATCAAGGCTAAACAAGCGGATAATAAAAAAACATAATTATTCATATATTTCCTTGGATAGCACTGTACAACAAAATCTTAATTAATTACCATCAGACAATCCTACTAGAGCAGTAGATAATACAGTACATTATAAAAGTGCATAATCAATTAATGGGGCAAATTCAGTTAATTTCTGTCTTCTCCTCTCAGGTATCCTTCTGGCTACTTCGTTCAGAACACTAACTTTGATTTCTTCAACTATGCTGGAATACATCGCTCTGTCCTGCTGTACACGACACCCACGGTGCACATTGATGACATCACAGTGCAGACGACATTCTCCGATAACATTGGTAAGAGAATATGTAAACACCAATACAGACTATTGATATGTTTAATATTACATTTTTGATTCAAATGTTATTGACCCACACGGAATCTGCGCGCGCAGAATTCCGCAGATTTTCCGCAGATTTCTGCAGATGTTTAGCCCATCATTAATTCTGTTTATTTACTTAAAGTTAACTATTTACAGTTAATCGAATTGGATTTGCATTTTAAACATTAAATACAAGTTAAAAAGATATTATTTTTTATTTCACATATTAAGGTTTTAGTTATGAGACTCCCAAAATATTTCCGCAGAAATCCGCAGATTTTTACCAAAATTCTCCGCAGAAATAGCAAAAAACGTCCGCAGATTCCGTCTGGCCCTGGTTATCAGCTGATAGATATGGGTCAGTAGGGGCCTTCTGCACTTACTAGTAGGCTCAGAAAGCTGTTATCATCCATCCACATGGTTGATCAGCTATAGATTACATACGGCTGCGGCTGGAAGTTAACAAGAATTATTTATACTATTTAAATTTCCCATTAATTGTATTTTATTAACATCTCCCCATACTCCACCCTAAACACAACCGTCAGAGTAATGTAGCTGATTAATCATGTGGATGGATGATAACAGCCTTCTGAGCCCACCAGTAGGTGCAGAAGGCCCCTACTGGTCCATATCTATCAGCTGATAACCACTGATAACACCCATTCAATCGAGTGATAACATTCGAAGCGGGCGTTTTTGTGCAGGAAATATGTTCAGGAACATGTTATATTGTCAGATATAGAGTCCAGCTTGTTACTTATGAATTTTACTGCATGAAATAAAAATGAGCAATGCTTATCTTGCTAGTGCACATTGTTAGTTTTAAGGTGAACAATTAATCCATGCAAGTTAATCCACTGTAAATGCACTGCTGTGAGTGAAAGGTGATAGGAGGAGCTGAAAAAGGAAGCCCCGCCCCCTACTCAATATTCAGTTTCAGTTGGAAATACGTCATCATACGAAAAGTCTGCAG
Organism: Danio kyathit; assembly: GCA_903798195.1. Taxonomy (NCBI): domain Eukaryota; kingdom Metazoa; phylum Chordata; class Actinopteri; order Cypriniformes; family Danionidae; genus Danio; species Danio kyathit. The sequence goes on along the minus strand of LR812523.1, from coordinate 2,721,464 downwards.
CAACTTCTAACTCTGGACTTTAAATTTTGTTAGTATTATGTAAACTCTATCAACAGTAAAACTGACAAAAATTAACTCTTCCCAACAGGGAAAACCAGCAACAATCAAGAATGCATGGTTATATGCTGTCATGGCTTTACAATCAATAAATGTGATTATAATGGAAGTCAATGGAGCAAAAACAGACACCAACATAACCAAAGGGGAGTCCATTTGAACAATGCACAAAGGTTAAAGCGCAGATGCTGTCTACACACAGAGCTTACATCTATTACAGTGTGTTTAGTGCATTGATATTAGGTATTGGAATATTCTGACATTATTGCGATATGAATATAATTTCACCAGATTAATCGATTAGCTCTGTTTGGAAAGATTTCATTCATTTACATAGATTGGGATGATCAAGTCTGTTTCTATGCATTACTTTTGCATACATTCTAATACAATTAAAAGCATATATAGATACAACAGAGCAGAGATAAAAGTAAATAAACCATGCATAGAGTCTAAAAATATTCATGAAATAGCATGGTCATGATTGCATAAGTAGTTTAAAAATAACCATATTGAATAATATCTTTATCTTTTAATCTTTAATAAATAATCTAATCCTGCGATGTGACTATTGCAGATACACGCAATGCGATATCGATGCCCAAATAATATATTGTGCAGACATAATTGATAAGTGTGTGCTGTGCTTCAGGACTGCTCAGTTATAATCTGTCAGTGTTGGGCGGCTCTAAAGCGGCTGTGAAAGTTTTGTTAGTATTATGTAAACTTGATAAACAGTAAAAATTCCGAATATCATTATGACAAATAAAGCCAGCAACAATCAAGAATGCATGGTTATATGCTGTCATGGCTTTACAATCAATAAATGTGATCATGATGGAAGTCAATGGGGCAAAAACAGCCACCAACATAACCAAAGGGGAGTCCATTTGAACAATGCAGGAAGGTTAAAGCGCAGATGCTGTCTACATACAGAGCTTACATCTATAACAGTGTGTCTAGTGCATTGATATTAGGTATTGGAAAAATCTGACACTGTGATATTTCTGCAATATATATATATATATATATATATATACAGTTGAAGTCAGAATTTTTAGCCCCCCTTTGAAATTTATTTTATTTTTTTTAATATTTCCCAAATGATGTTTAACAGAGCAAGGAAATTTTCACAGTATGTCTGATAATATTTTTTCTTCTGGAGAAAGTCTTATTTGTTTAATTTTGGCTAGAATAAAAGCAGTTATTAATTTTTTAAACACAATTTTAAGGTCAATATTATTAGCCCCTTTAAGCTATATATTTTTTCAATAGTCTACAGAACAAACCATCATTATACAATAACTTGCCTAATTCCCCTAACCTGCCTAGTTAACCTAATTAACCTAGTTAAGCCTTTAAATGTCACTTTAAGCTGTATAGAAGTGTCTTGAAAAATATCTAGTCAAATATTATTTACTGTCATCATGACAAAGATAAAATAAATCAGTTATTAGAAATGAGTTATTAAAACTATTATGATTAGAAATGTGCTGAAGAAATCTGCTCTCTGTTAAACAGAAATTGGGAAAAAAATAAACAGGGGGGCTAATAATTCTGACTTCAACTGTATGTAATAAAAAAAAAAACAATATTTAATAATATCTTCATCTTATAATATTTAATAAATAATCTAATCCTGCGATGTGACTATTGCAGATGCATGCAATGCGATATCGATGCTCAAATGATATATTGTGCAGCCATAATTGATAACTGTGTGCTGTGCTTTAGAACCGGTCAGTTATAATGTCTCAAAATGACCCGTTTTAACTCTTCCCAGCAGATAAAACCAACAACAATGCATGATTATATGCTGTCATGGCCTTGCAATCAAAAAGTGTGATCATAATGGAAGTCAATGGGGCAAAAGCAGCTCCCAACATAACCAAAATTCGAACAATGAACAAGGGTTAAAGCACAGATGCTGTCTACACACAGACCTTATATGTCTATAAGAGTGTGTTTAGTGCATTGATATGTGTGTGGTGTGTTTCAGGACTGGTCAGTTATAATGTGTCAGTGTTGGGCGGCGCTAACGCGGCTGTGAAAGTGACGCTCTCAGCGAAGGACGGCAGATGCGTGGCCTCGTCTGAAGGCTTCAGAGGAGTCCTCAAAATCACAGACGTCAACCTGTGGTGGCCTTACCTGATGCATGAGAACCCCGGATACCTGTACTCCATGGAGGTCAGAAAACTCACTCAGACACACAGCAGAAGAGCTTGTTTTTAAAGGGACAGTTCACCCAAAACTGAAAATTCCGTCATCATTTACTGCCCTTTACTTGTTTCAATCATTTATGAGTTTCTTTCTTCTGATATTGTGAAGAAAGCTTTTTGTTAGCTCAGGTAAATATTATTAAACAATTCAACTTCAGATTAGTAAGTATAGAGACAGTACTTAAGATTAATCACAAGTATCCCTGTCACAATGATAAATATATGGACTTTTCGCACAACACATGGACATGACCTCAATCATTTTTGGTGATGCAATATATATCACCAATACATAAAACCAATTTTAGCAACATTTGAGCTGATTGTTCAACATCTCTATCTCTATTGGAGGTGTCAGTGTGGTTAATAAAACACTAGTATTTACTATAAATTACTATAGTATGTCTTCATGTGGGTGTCTGACAGCTGAAAAGAGATCTGCTAGCAGATATCACAGCCTCTGTTACTCTTTACCTTGCACTTTTTTGTAAACATTTATGATTATTTATTTAGGAGATGCATTTTCACATTCTGATTCCAATGCCTGATTATTAAACTGTTAAAATGACTATAATTAAATGAAATATTATTAAGAATAAAATATGATGTGTTCTTTGGAAGAGTGCACTTGCATTGTGATGATATTATAGGAAGCTCTACAATATTATATTTGTGCATATACATTAGATTAGTCATTACTGAAGCCAAATGTGGAGCTTATCTAACAAAATAACTTACGATAACGCTCCAAAAACTAGCACAGACAAGTTTATATGATATAGAAAAATACTAAATACAGATTTAAAAAAAGAGGAAAAATCAAGAGAAGCAAAAGTTTGTTGAAATTTTGTAGGTTGTATTTATTTATTTATTTTTTTTGCAATATTTTGCTTGAATTTAATTATATTATCTTTTAATTTCTAAATATGTTTGGTGACTAAAATATTATTTGAATAAATATATCAGTTTAATAAATCTGTTTTGTTTAAATGCACCAAAATATATTGCCTAAATTCACTGAGAAATGGAGGAAAATATTCATTTTCAAAATGGGCTGTACTCAGTTATGCTGAGCTCTGTATATTGTCATTCTGGCATCATATAATGAATGATTGTCTTAAAATGACAATAATATCGCAGTATATTTTGGTGCAATATACAGTTGCAATCAGAATTATTCAACCCCCTGATTTATTAGCCCCCCTGTTTATTTTTTTCCCCCAATTTCTGTTTAACGGAGAGAAGATTTTCTTCAACACATTTCTAATCATAATAGTTTTAATAACTCATCTCTAATAACTGATTTATTTTATCGTTGTCATGATGACAGTAAATAATATTTTACTAGATATTCTTCAAGACACTTCTATACAGCTTAAAGTGACATTTAAAGGCTTAACTAGGTTAATTAGGGTAACTAGGCAGGTTAGGGTAATTAGGCAAGTTATTGTATAATGATGGTTTGTTCTGTAGACTATCGAGAAAAATATATAGCTTAAAGGGGCTAATAATATTGACCTTAAAATGGGTTTTAAAAAATTAAAAACTGCTTTTATTCTAGCCGAAATAAAACAAATAAGACTTTCTCCAGAAGAAAAAATATTATCAGACATACTGTGAAAATTTCCTTGCTCTGTTAAACATCATTTGGGAAATATTTAAATAATTCAAAGGGGGTTTAATAATTCTGATTGCAACTGTATCCTACAACAAAATATAGATATCGTGACAGGCCTAATCACAAGTGCTTTGGTTAATAAATACTTCAGTAATACGTAACTACTACTACTAATAATAATATTAAATATTTAATTATACATTTTACTTACGCACTTCACAATTGGAGTAAAATCTCAAAGTGCTACAGGAAGAAAGCATAATGAGATAAAACAAACGGACAGGTTAAAGTAAAATCAGCTACCAATGAAAACTCACTCCAAAACAAAAACAAATATGTGTGAATCAAAACTAAAATTCATTAAATGATCTGCTTCCAGCATAGTCTAAAAAAAAGCAAATGTCTTTTTTCATGTAATAAAATGGTTTAGTTTATAATTTATTATGATAAATACAGCTGTTCATTGTTATATGCAGTTAAAGAGAGATGAAGTATCTGCATGAGCAACGTGACGCCAGTGGTTTCAAATCTGGAGCTTATCTAACAAAATAACTTACGATAACGCTCCAAAAACTAGCACAGCCACATTTATATGATATAGAAAAATATTAAATACACATTTAAAAAAGAGGAAAAATGAAGAGAAGCAAAAGTTTGTTGAAATTTTGTAGGTTGTATTTGTTTTGTTTTTTTTTTTGCAATATTTTGCTTGAATTTAATTATACTATCTTTTAATTTCTAAATATGTTTGGTGAATAAAATATGGTAACACTTTATTTTGATGGTCCATTTGAGTATTAGTAGACTGTCTGCTTCATATCTGCTGATTCTGCTCCTTCAACAGACATTTAACTGACTATAAGAAACTTTGTAAGTACATGTCAACTTACACTAACCCTAACCTAACAGTCTACTTATAATCTAATGAGAATTAGTTGACATGTAGATGCAATGTAAGTTAAATTCAGCAAACGGACCATCGAAATAAAATGTGACCTAAAATATTATTTGAATAAATATATCAGTTTAATAAATCAGTTTTGTTTAAATGCACCAAAATATATTGCCTAAATTCACTGAGAAATGGAGGAAAATATTCATTTTCAAAATGGGCTGTACTCAGTTATGCTGAGCTCTGTATATTGTCATTCTGGCATCATATAATGAATGATTGTCTTAAAATGACAATAATATCGCAGTATATTTTGGTGCAATATACAGTTGCAATCAGAATTATTCAACCCCCTGAATTATTAGCCCCCCTGTTTATTTTTTTCCCCAATTTCTGTTTAACAGAGAGCAGATTTCTTCAACACATTTCTAATCATAATAGTTTTAATAACTCATCTCTAATAACTGATTTATTTTATCTTTGTCATGATGACAGTAAATAATATTAGACTAGATATTCTTCAAGACACTTCTATACAGCTTAAAGTGACATTTAAAGGCTTAACTAGGTTAATTAGGTTAACTAGGCAGGTTAGGGTAATTAGGCAAGTTATTGTATAATGATGGTTTGTTCTGTAGACTATCGAAAAAATATATAGCTTAAAGGGGCTAATAATTTTGACCTTAAAATGGTGTTTAAAAAATTATAAACTGCTTTTATTCTAGCCGAAATAAAACAAATAAGACTTTCTCCAGAAGAAAAAAATATTATCAGACATACTGTGAAAATTTCCTTGCTCTGTTAAACATCATTTGGGAAATATTTAAAAAATTCAAAGGGGGGCGAATAATTCTGATTGCAACTGTATCCTACAACAAAATATCGTGACAGGCCTAATCACAAGTGCTTTGGTTAATAAATACTTCAGTAATACATAACTACTACTACTACTAATAATAATATTAAATATTTAATTATACATTTTACTTACGCACTTCACAATTGGAGTAAAATTTCAAAGTGCTTCAGGAAAAAAGCATAATGAGATAAAACAAACGGACAGGTTAAAGTAAAATCAGCTACCAATGAAAACTCACTCCAAAACAAAAACAAATATGATGAATCAAAACTAAAATTCATTAAATGATCTGCTTCCAGCATTGTCTAAAAAAAGCAAATGTCTTTTTTCATGTAATAAAATGGTTTAGTTTATAATTTATTATGATAAATATAGCTGTTCATTGTTATATGCAGTTAAAGAGAGATGAACGATCTGAATTTTGCCGTTTCTCTAGGTTCAGGCGACCGCAGAGGACGGACAGACGGATATTTACACTCTTCCTGTGGGCGTTCGTACTGTTCAAGTCACCAGCACCAAGTTTCTCATTAATAATAAGCCATTTTACTTCCATGGGGTCAACAAACATGAAGACGCAGACGTGAGTGCCAGCAGAGGGCAGCAAAACCAGCACAAAACACGTTGCATTCAATTGCGTTGGGTTTTTTTTGCATGCAAAGTCATTCAGTGAATATACACATAGTCTCCTTACTTATTTTTACAAATCTGCCATGAAACGATGGGATTACAGAGGGGGAAAAAGCCGGGAGAGAGAGATGAAAGCATTGCTTTTAGGTCACTTTAAAGCAGGGGTGTCAAACTCAATTCCTGGAGGGCTGCAGCCCTGCACAGTTTACCTGCACACTTACCTGTAGGTTTCAAACAAGCCTGAAGGACTCGATTAGTTTGAGCAGGTTGTAACTAAACAGGGCAGAGCTGCAGCCATCCAGGAACTGAGTTTTATGTGCTTTAAAGGGATAGTTCACCCTAAAATGTAAATTCTGTCATCATTTCCTCATCCTCCTCTTATTCAAACCTGTTTGACTTTCTTTCTACTGTTGAACACAATGGGATATATACTGATACCAACTGATATACTATATAACAACAACACATACTAACAATTTTGGGAAACAAGCAGCCATTGACGTCCGTAGTGTTTTCTGTTCCTATTATTGATGTCAATGGCTGCGTTTCTCCAACATTCGTCAGTATATCTTGTTTTGTATTCAGCAGAAGAGCTTGGGTGTGTTTTTAAAGGGGTCACAGTTTATTATTCTTACTTTGTACAGTCCTTTGAGGTCCACTTATAGCATAATCAGGAATTTTACATCACAAACATCATTATTTTGAAGTAATTGACTAATTTCTGTGCTGTTTTAGACCCTCATCAGAACGCTCTGTTGACCAATTGATAGTTTTTAGTCACATGACCCGTGCAGATATTACCTGGCAGGCAAAAAAAACAATGAGCCGTAATGGCGGCTACACTGAGAAACATAGCCCAATCTGCTCGTATTTACATCTGTTTCAAGCTATATACATTTGGATCACATATTAACAGAATAAAACAGAGATATGGCCACAAACTGTAAATTGCGGTACATATTTTGCAGGCGTTTTTCAGTCATTTAATGCTATAATATCCCTGTCAGAGCTACAATTCGGCGATGCTTACATGAGATATTCCTCATACATGAGGATATTCCTCATTAGTGCAGCATTAAAGCAAGTTAGCGTCTGCTTTTATATTCTCTGTCGGCTTGTTTTGTTTAGATTAATATTTGCTGGTAGGAAAAATCTGTTCACTTTTGATATTTATACTTTAACTTTGCATTTCAGTTTATACTTTAATAGCACTTAACCTACAAAATTAGAATAGAAACGGTATGAAATGCATACAAACGGACTGACAGTTATAAGTTACATAGATTGTTATGGGTCAATGATGCTACAGTTCGACACAAATACATACATTTCTCCTTTCCGGTTGATCTTTCTATGAGGGAATTCTGCAGAAGTACAGCTCAGCGTGTCTTTTCATTGATATGATACTGAAATATTTTAAATGTTACAGTCTTTCTTTTGGTTAGTATAGATACTGGCTTTGCTCTCGCGCACTATAATTAATAATAATATTAAGATTTTAATACTTTAGTTTTGATCCAAAAATAAGATGATACTGCACTAATTGAGTTTTGTTTTGTAATTTATTTCCTTTTGGACTGCTGACGTACCTGGTATAAGCATTATATGGCTTTCGTTCTTCATTTGCATACTTTTAATGTTGCGGAATTTGTTTCCCATGATATCGAAAATGGTATCGAATATCGATATTTTTTCTAGGTATCGTATCCAAGTTGGAAATTCCCATATCATGACAACACTACTCTAAAGTAAACAGCCACTGCTCTGGGGTGCGTTTCCGAAAAACCATCGTTAGCCAACTAAGGTCGCAAGTTCTGTCGTTACAAACATAGTTCGTTGAATTGGCGTTTGCCAAATCCGTCGTTCCAATGAACATTCGCAAACTGCGTCGCAAACTTGTATGCTTGCAACTACACCTCTAGAGCTGTAGTTAGAAACATAGTTCCTGGCTGTGCTCTATTCCCAGTTATCCCCCCTGTGCCCTATTCCTTTCCAACGTTCCAACATTTAAACTTGGAATGATTAAAAAAAACTATATTATTATTATTATTATTATACTATATTATTCTTTTCCCAAATGATGCATCATTCTATGATAGTTCAGCCGTGAGTTATGTACTATTAGTGCTTATAACTAACATAGTTTAAACGATGGATCTGCGACAGAGCAACTACGGTTTTTGGAAACACTCGTCACTATATTATTCTTTTCCCAAATGATGCATACGTACTATGATAGTTCAGCCGCGAGTTATGCACCATTAGTGTTTATAACTAACAAGGTTCAAACGATGGATCTGCGACAGAGCAACTACGGTCTTGGGAAACACTCATCACTATATCGTTCTTTTCCCAAATGATGCATCGCACTATGATAGTTCAGCCGCGAGTTACGTACCATTAGTGTTTATAACTAACATGGATTAAACGATGGATCTGCGACAGAGCAACTACGGTTTCGGGAAACAGTCATCACTATATTATTCTTTTCCCAAATGACGCATCGTACTATGATAGTTTAGCCGCGAGTTACGTACTATTAGTGCTTATAACTAACATAGTTTAAACGATGGATCTGCGACAGAGAACCTACGGTTTTTGGAAACACTCGTCACTATATTATTCTTTTCCCAAATGATGCATCGTACTATGATAGTTCAGCCGCGAGTTATGCACCATTAGTGTTTATAACTAACGTGGTTCAAACGATGGATCTGCGACAGAGCAACTATGGTCTTGGGAAACACTCATCACTATATCGTTCTTTTCCCAAATGATGCATCGCACTATGATAGTTCAGCCGCGAGGTACGTACCATTAGTGTTTATAACTAACGTGGTTCAAATGATGGATCTGCGTCAGAGCAACTATAGTTTTAGGAAACACTCATCACTATATTATTCTTTTCCCAAATGATGCATCGTACTATGATAGTTCAGCCGCGAGTTACGTACCATTAGTGTTTATAACTAACGTGGTTCAAATGATGGATCTGCGTCAGAGCAACTATAGTTTTAGGAAACACTCGCCACTACATCGTTCTTTTCCTAAATGATGCATCGTACTATGATAGTTCAGCTTTGAGTTATGCACCATTAGTGTTTATAACTAACATGGATTAAACAATGGATTTGCAACAGAGCAACTGCGGTTTCAGGAAACCCTCGTCACTATATTATTCTTTTCCCAATTGATGCATCGTACTATGATAGTTCAGCCGCGAGTTACGTACCATTAGTTTTTATAACTAACGTGGTTTAAATGATAGATCTGCGACAGAGCAAGTAGTTTTAGGAAACACTCGCCACTACATCGTTCTTTTCCTAAATGATGCATCGCACTATGATAGTTCAGCCGCGAGTTACGTACCATTAGTTTTTATAACTAACGAGGTTCAAACGATGGATCTGCGACAGAGCAACTACGGTCTTGGGAAACACTCATCACTATATCGTTCTTTTCCCAAATGATGCATCGCACTATGATAGTTCAGCCGCGAGTTATGCACCATTGGTGTTTATAACTAACGTGGTTCAAGCGAGGGATCTGCGACAGAGCAACTACGGTCTTGGGAAACACTCGTCACTACATCGTTCTTTTCCCAAATGATGCATCGTACTATGATAGTTCAGCCGTAAGTTACGTACCATTAGTGTTTATAACTAACGTGGTTCAAACTATGGATCTGCGACAAAGAAACTAGGGGTTTCGGAAAACACTCATCACTATATCATTCTTTTCCCAAATGATGCATGGTATTATGATAGTTCAGCCGCGAGTTACGTCGTTGTTTGGGAAACGCACCCCTGATTGGCTGACAGTTTTGCATATTAACAAGGTTAAACAGACAGTGAACTAGAAGTGGGCGTTGATCTTCTGTGGAGGCGGAGCTTATCCACCCTATGACATCATAGAGTAGAACATTCCAGAAGTTGCGGTTTAGTCAGACTGTCCTAAATTTAAGCAGATTGCAGTGGAACCACAAGGTGTAGACTTCTGAGACGTACAGGATGTTTTTATAGTGCTCTGAGCTCTAATACATCAAAATATAAAGGGAATTTTGGGTTTTCAGTTTATGACCCATTTAAGCCAAGGCGTGTGGTAAAACTAGCTGAATCCAGATGTTAACACACACACTTTACCCACAGGCCTGCGTGCTGTAGTTGTGTTATTATAGCTGATGTTTGGCCAGAGCCAAAGGTCATGGACACACACTGATCCTCACACAGCTGTTATTATGAGGGAAATGCTGCTTTAGACTTTTTAAATAGTAAATTTATAGTAAATAATGAAGTGTTTTTGAACCGTACTATATTGTATATATATTTTAGTATTTACAACTCTTTGTTAATGAATGCTCCAGCATGCTGTAGTATTAACTATAGTAAACAGTATTGCAGTGTATTTCAGATTTGGCTGTTTGTGTGCAGATTCGAGGGAAAGGCTTCGACTGGCCACTGGTGGTGAAGGATTTTAACCTGATGAAGTGGATGGGAGCGAACTCTTTCCGCACTAGTCACTATCCATATGCTGAGGAGATCCTGCAGACGGCGGATCGACACGGTATCGTCATCATCGACGAGTGTCCAGGAGTCGGCATTAAAGACATGTAGGAGCTTTAACATTTAAACCACAATATACACGCTGCAGGAATCTGAAGTCTTATTTTGAAGGTTTTAAAGGTTTTCATCTCACACTATATTTTAGCTTTATTTTAAATAAACTATTGTAATAGTTGTAATTGTGGCTAACGACACCAACACTTATTCAACCTTCATTCTTCAAGTGTTTTGGTGTTTTATTATCAAACCTAATAATCATTGTGTGCATCTGTGTGTATACGTGTGTGTGTCCCTCAGACGCAGTTTTGGTAATGTTTCTCTGGCTCATCATCTGTCCGTGATGGAGGAGCTGGTCAGACGTGATAAAAACCATCCGTCTGTGGTCATGTGGTCTGTGGCCAATGAGCCGGCGTCTGAAATGCCGCCTGCGGGACTCTACTTTAAGTAAGACCAACTAAACATCAGCCGTTCATTTACATGCACACAGCCAATTGCAATAATGTCATATTTTGCGTTAGGGCTGCACAATATATAGTTTCAGCATTGATATCGCAATCTGCACATCATCCATAATAGTCACATCACAGGATGTGTAATGTTGAGTTGATACTGTAGTTCACCTGGAGTCACAATTGCAAAGAGTAACCACAATATAGTAAAAGACATTTGCATGTGTCTTTAAGGCCTGTGATTGTGTGAGCATTTTTGGAGAGTTTAAAGCATTCAGGGACAAGACATTTTATAACTTTACAGGGAGTGCAGAATTATTAGGCAAGTTGTATTTTTGAGGATTAATTTTATTATTGAACAACAACCATGTTCTCAATGAACCCAAAAAACTCATTAATATCAAAGCTGAATATTTCTGGAAGTAGTTTTTAGTTTGTTTTTAGTTTGAGCTATTTTAGGAGGATATCTGTGTGTGCAGGTGACTATTACTGTGCAGAATTATTAGGCAACTTAACAAAAAACAAATATATACCCATTTCAATGATTTATTTTCACCAGTGAAACTAATATAACATCTCAACATTCACAAATATACATTTCTGACATTCAAAAACAAAACAAAAACAAATCAGTGAGCAATATAGCCACCTTTCTTTGCAAGGACACTCAAAAGCCTGCCATCCATGGATTCTGTCAGTGTTTTGATCTGTTCACCATCAACATTGCGTGCAGCAGCAACCACAGCCTCCCAGACACTGTTCAGAGAGGTGTACTGTTTTCCCTCCTTGTAAATCTCACATTTGATGATGGACCACAGGTTCTCTATGGGGTTCAGATCAGGTGAACAAGGAGGCCATGCCATTAGTTTTTCTTCTTTTAGACCCTTTCTTGCCAGCCACGCTGTGGAGTACTTGGACGCGTGTGATGGAGCATTGTCCTGCATGAAAATCATGTTTTTCTTGAAGGATGCAGACTTCTTCCTGTACCACTGCTTGAAGAAGGTGTCTTCCAGAAACTGGCAGTAGGACTGGGAGTTGAGCTTGACTCCATCCTCAACCCGAAAAGGCCCCACAAGCTCATCTTTGATGATACCAGCCCAAACCAGTACTCCACCTCCACCTTGCTGGCGTCTGAGTCGGACTGGAGCTCTCTGCCCTTTACCGATCCAGCCACGGGCCCATCAAGACTCACTCTCATTTCATCAGTCCATAAAACCTTAGAAAAATCAGTCTTGAGATATTTCTTGGCCCAGTCTTGACGTTTCAGGTTGTGTGTCTTGTTCAGTGGTGGTGGTTTTTCAGCCTTTCTTACCTTGGCCATGTCTCTGAGTATTGCACACCTTGTGCTTTTGGGCACTCCAGTGATGTTGCAGCTCTGAAATATGGCAAAACTGGTGGCAAGTGGCATCTTGGCAGCTGCACGCTTGCCTTTTCTCAGTTCATAGGCAGTTTATTTTGCACCTTGGTTTTTCCAGACGCTTCTTGCGACCCTGTTGACTATTTTGAATGAAACGCTTGATTGTTGGATGATCACGTTTCAGAAGCTTGGCAATTTTAAGAGTGCTGCATCCCTCTGCAAGATATCTCACTATTTTTGACTTTTCGGAGCCTGTCAAGTCCTTCTTTTGATCCATTTTGCCAAAGGAAAGGAAGTTGCCTAATAATTATGCACACCTGATATAGGGTGTTGATGTCATTAGACCACACCCCTTCTCATTACAGAGATGCACATCACCTAATATGCTTAATTGGTAGTAGGCTTTCGAGCCTATACAGCTTGGAGTAAGACAACATGCATAAAGAGGATGATGTGCTCAAAATACTCATTTGCCTAATAATTCTGCACTGCCTGTAATGAAGGTTGAATTAATGAAATTATTAATATGATGAAGACAATGGAGTGCTGATGTACATTTTACTATTCATTTTCTGTAGCTGTTTATTTCACTTGTATCTTGGATATGTTGAATTTATCAAAGCTTGAAATTAGTTTATTCAAATTTATGCTAATAATTCAGTCTCATTTGAATCCTCCCAAATCAAACTAAATGAATGAATTATTTCCAAGTAAAGCTATTAAAGTCATCTGGTTATATTGCAATAATATATTACATAAAAACTAAATATTGTAATGTCAAATTTTTACAATATCGTGCAGGCCTATTTTGTATGAAAGCCTAGCCAAAAAAAAAAAAAAAATATATATATATATATATATATATATATATATATATATATATATATATATATATATATATATATATATATATATATATATATATATATATATATATATATATATATATATAAAATATATACAGTTGAAGTCTGAATTATTAGCCCCCCTGTTTATTTTTCCCCAATTTCTGTTTAACGGAGAGCAGATTTCTTCAACACATTTCTAATCATAATGGTTTTAATAACTCATCTCTAATAACTGATTTATTTTATCTTTGCCATGATGACAGTAAATAATATTAGACTAGATATTCTTCAAGACACTTCTATACAGCTTAAAGTGACATTTAAAGGCTTAACTAGGTTAATTAGGGTAACTAGGCAGGTTAGGGTAATTAGGCAAGTTATTGTATAATGATGGTTTGTTCTGTAGACTATTGAAACAAAATTGCTTAAAGGGGCTAATAATATTGACCTTAAAATGGTGTTTAAAATTTTAAAAACTGCTTTTATTCTAGCTGAAATAAAACAAATAAGACTTTCTCCAGAAGAAAAAATATTATCAGACATACTGTGAAAATTTCCTTGCTCTGTTAAACATCATTTGGGAAATATTTAAAAAATACTTCAACTGTATAAATATATATATATATATATATAGGGACTGGTGGGAGGCATGCATGACAATAAACAGCCATATCGCACTGCTACGAGTGTAATATTGCGTTTATACAACAGTTCGACGGCATAATCGTGTGTATAAAAAAAGAAAATATCAAACACGGAGAGTCTAAAAACTCCTTTTGTAAGAGGAACTACTTTCTTTCGCCATTCATTCACATCTGCAGCTGACGTCAGAACAGCAGAAACTGCTGCTCATTCTCCAACATCAGTGTTTGAATGATTCTCTAGCGTAATGTCTAAAGTGATGACACAGCTGATTTTGCTGACATTTTAACATTATAAGGCTGAACAGCATGAAATGTCATCAGTCTACAGAGATTTCCCAGTATTTCTCTGCTGCAATCAGGAGATCACAATAATTAACCCCGAAAACCCAAATCAACGCAAACACTAGCAGATTACTGTTGTGTTTGTGAGAAGGAAAAATGCTAAACACATGCAGGCATTTCTTCTTTCTTTCTGTTTACTGAACTAGTCTGCAGTAAGGAAAACAGGAGACACATTAGAAACAGATGGTCATCTCCCGTTTTAAGACTTTAAGATGAGTCCCATGGGTAAAGGGTGAAGAAGCTGGACGAGTGCTGTTACTTGCAGAATGTTGCAGATTCAGATTCAACAACCAGACAGAACTGTTGTATAAATATATATATATATACAAGGTTTCCGCTACATTCATTCATTCGTGGCGGGCCGCCACGCCAAAATCCATCCCGCCACGGCTACATTACAGCTTCTTATTTAAAACATTTAGTCGTGTTTTTTATAGCGGATTATAATCGCGCCAAAACATATTAGAGGTAAACAGCGCAAACTTTTCTGTAACCGTAGTAGTGCTGTGCGCTATTTGTTCAAGGTGACATGCTGACTGACTCTCTGACAGACTGACTGACAGGTGCGTGAGTCTAGCAGACACGGCGTAGCTTTCAGTTAAGATGAACACAGTTTCCATAAGTATACTTTATTGATAAAGGTCAATGGCTTTGCATACAATGACTTTATCTTGCTGGAGTTTAATGCCGTTTCACTTTACTTCAGGACGCGTTAATGTCCGAAAACGCACAAAAACACACTAAATCGCGCTTCAGCAGCGCTTACTGGAGAGCGCACAAGAAGATCTGCACTTGAATGTATAAATTTGAGTGCGTGCAAGAAGTTCTGTGCTCGAACAGAGGAAATCGGCGCGCAAGCAAAGAGATTCGCATGCTCGCATTACATGAATGCTATCTCGACTTGTTATACTGCGTGTAATATTTGTCTTTGAAATAGTTGGCAGATCTGTGTCAAAAAAGTCCTGCCGCCACTGCTGGAAAAAATCCTAGAGGAAACACTGATATATATATGAGCAATTCCAGCGTTATGGATGTGACATTTGCAGTAAAAACTCTTATATTCTCATTATATTGAAATATCTGTTTATATTTTCCAAAACAACTGACCACAGAGTTGTGGAAGCAGAAAAATATCAATCTGTAAACATTTTTTATACTTTAAATGAGGAAAATAAACATGCGTTATGGATGTGACAAAAAAAGTCTGCAAGTTTACAGTATACGACATACTTTGCTGAAATTCTGTCAATTAAACTGCACAACCCAAAAGAAACAATGCTCATCAAACAGATACGAGTCGGCTCACTATAGAACAAAAATGATTGATTTTATTTTATTTGACATTTTTGCATGTATGAGGAAAAAGTGTCGTTATGGACGTGACATCTTTCCGTTATGGATGTGACAGATGTGAAATTGCCACTTGTGTGATTTTGGTAAAGTTAAATATAATAGTTTGAAACATTGACAGATACATTTATGAGTATTGGTAAAGTACTGTAAAATACTTGCTTACCCAAAAAAACCTGAAACGATTTCCGTATTTTTGTGAAAACTTAATTTTCTTCATGGCAAGGTTGACATTTGCATGGAATTGCTCATATATATATATATATATTTTTATATTTATATATATTTATATTAATTCTTTTTGACCTAGCTTTAATGCAAAATAGGGCTGCATGATATTGGAAAAATCTGACATTACAATATTTTCAGGGTTTTCCGCAGGTCCTTAAAAAGTCTTAAAATGTCTTAAATTAAAATCTGGAAAATGAAGGTCTTAAATTGTCTTAAATTTACCGTAAAGTTGCTGTAGGTATTACATTTTCAGCTGGTGTGCTTAATGACGATAGGGAAGCACAGTGGTCCACCGTACAACATCTAATAGTTGATCAATTTAATCTGTGCTTTATTAGCTTATTACGGTAGGTCGGCTACAGACGCTGACGTCGGTCTGCACCTGCTTGCTGCCATTACGCGGTTGTAGTGGTGAGGTGACCATGGGGCTCAAAGCCGTCGAGTCGCACATGAAAGGAGAAAAGCACCAGCGGTACGTTGCAGCAGCTAGTCATAGCGGGTCCAGGTTAATCCTTGCATTGTTTGCAGCTCGACCTAACGATGTTACTAGTTCAGACGCCACCTCACAGTCGGCTATAAGTTTCATTTCACCGCCAGACACCCAAAAGTCAGAGGTACTGTGGGTTCTCCATACCAGGGGTTTTCAAACTTTTAGGACACACGCCACTCAAGTTTTGCCAATTTCACTTGCGCTCCCCTCTCCCCCGAGCTAAAATTATTATCCATGTGTAAACATTCACATATTACTTGCTGTGTTTAAAGTGCGTAGCATATGGGCGTCGCTAGACCCAATTTAAAAATCGCCAGTGCCCCAGTAAATGCTTTGAGATATGATTTACTTCATATGCAAAGTGTATTTATTAAGACTAGTAATCCCGGAATAAAGATGTTATTCTCTATGTGCAACGCTGGTGAAAGCAGTGTAGTTATATAAATATATATACACACACACACACATATATATATATATTTATATATGAGGGGTGACGTGCCCCAGTAGAGCTTTATGTCTAGCAACGCCCCTGTGTGAAACTGAGGGGAAATTGAGAAGAGAGATGCCACATGTCTTGAGGAGAATTTGGGATGTAACAAAACAAAACGTTCTCTCATTGAAAGTCATGTAATAACATTTGTGTTTTCTAACAGTCATGTAGATTATGTCAACATTTTGGCTGGTGAAAGGCTGTTTTGAGGACTCATTATTGAGCTTATCCTCAGTGTTACGTTCCCTAATTTAAGTACAACTCGTGAATCAAAGACAACGTAACATAAATAAACAACGGCCAAAGTGCTCCATCTAAATTATTTATTAACATAACATAACCAGCAAAGCAATCCAAAATGACAAGAGATGGGGAGCCAAACAACATAATAAATAACAACGAAACAAACAAACCTAAAACAGGTTGGAGCTCCCCACTCCAAACAAATATCTAAAGGAAAGCATAAAGGAGAACACAACAATAAAGCCGTCAAAACTGTGGTGGCGTGGAGGAATGAGGGATCTCTAGAATTCCACTTCCATCTGCTTTAAAGGCCTGACGCCACCAAATCAACCAATAGAAAACTGAAAAGGGGAAAAAGACAAACAAGATCAATTAAAAGTAATAATTAAGGGCAGGAGTGAACGCCACACGCAACACTCAGTATTCTATTCTATATGGTTCCTTCATACAAGGCATTGTGTTGTTTAGTGTAATCCAGCTTATCTATGTTACGTTGTCTCTGTTCTACATCACAAAGGAGACAAAAAAAAAGAAAACAAAAAGGTCTCAAAGAAAAGTAGTTTTGCTTTTTTTTATTTACCGAGTTCACACATTGCACATAATTGAGACCAAATGGAAAACTTTCAAGTTTTGATTTCCATTGTAGGAGGCAATAAATTGAGTAGCCTATTCCAAAGAAATTAAGTGAAGTTTCACAAACTAATTTCGAGAGGAGCACGTGATTTAATTGACCGCAGCTGGTCTCTCATCTACAATCATTAGTTAGCCAATCAGATTACTCCAAAACTCACTATAAGTAGCCTAGCAAACATTACTCCCTTATCTTCGTTTTCCGAAGAAACCCCCCATCCACCCCTTCTCCCCCTTTCTTTCTTTACCACGGGGAGCTCTCGAGAACTAACTGATCTCATTTTCCCTGCAAAAAATGAGATTGCATTCCCTGCAAATGCTCAATTGACCAGGCGGGAGCCCTGGGCTCAATCATCTCCGAGCTCAGGGTTCTCTCCCGGGACAGCATGCCAAACCTGCTAATAGCGTCAAGCAATATGTAAGTGTGAACTCTTGAAATTATATTTGTTGAGGTCTTAAAAAGCATTAAACTTTACTTTTAAAATGGTGCAAGAACCCTGATTTTGCAAAGCTGCTTTGGAATGATAATTATTGTGAAAAGCGCTATACAGATAAGCTTGAATTTAATGACATTTTAAATATGCTCAAAAACAAGCTTCTCTGAATTGTGTGGCATTTACTTGGTGTGTGTGTGTGTGAGTTTGTTTTTCTGTAATCACAAATTCCAGGAGGGACTGATAATACATGTGTGCTTTCATGTCCGGCTGTCGTTTTACCCGTCATGATGCATCATAATCAGTGGTTTGTGTATATACCTTTCCTGTTCAGCGAGTGTAATGAATGTCTTCAGGTACGAGCACCTGCTCTGACACTCATTTTCATACCTGAGCATCATACACATGCAGCGGGTCTAATAATACACGCTTCACTGAGTCTCTACACACTGTAAAATATATGCCTTTTCAATATTTGGTGATTCATGTTTTGATTTGAACCTGTTTATTTCTGCTTTTG